>JXSR01S019002.1:0-13413 GCA_000969725.1 Ophiothrix spiculata | reverse complement strand
TAATAAAATATTAAATGATTTTTGCAGATGAAAAGAAACCAGATTTAGGTTAATATAATCTTGAAAACAAAGACACTTATAATTAGACAAATATTATCATGACTATGTCTGTAAAGATGACGTTCTTGTTGCATGGTTATGCTGCAAATCTCTGTTGAATTTTTACAACTTTACCTAAACTGGTAAAAGTGTCCAAACCTCTCTGGAGCTTCAAATGCTCATTTCTAGAAAAGTAATGCATGAATTTTCTTTATTTTTGCACCACACAAAGTCAAGACTTCAGGCATGATTGTCACTAAGTTTCATTGTCTGAAACTATTTGGTTTTTGAACTGTGTGGCGTTGAAATCTTGATAACTTCATTCTGGGACACACTGTATATTTGATAAAGTTGGTTATAAGCTCATTAAGCTGCCTGATAGCTATTAACATGATGGCGTACTTTCTGGGGTATCAGGTTTTATTTTTCTAGTCTGAATTGGATTATTTTTGCTTGGGGTTTGCCAACTTAAGTTCTTCAGTCTTATATTATTTACTTTTTACGTGTACAAAATAATTTGAAATTTGCATCATCTTTTATCGCTACGCTATGTATTTTTGTACTTGTAAAAAAATGGGGTTGATTGTTAACTGCAAGATTGCTTAAAGCTTCCAAGTAATTGTATTACGCTACAAATACTGGGCAAGAGCCATCTGTTTGTTTGTACTACTTGAAGCTTCATAATCAGCTTATTTAGTTAAATGAAAAAGGAAGAAAGAAAAGAAAAAAGAGACCTTAAAAGTTAACTTAAACTGTATTGCATTCTGAGTATTTATCAAAAATATCTTGGTCAATTAAAAATATCATTAAAAATATTGCAAAAAAACGTAGCAAGTTTTAAATCTAATTTTATATTTTTTCCCCTTTGGCATTAAAAAGACATTCGATAAATTATAACTACCAATGGGTTGTAACTATCAAATTTGCCAACAAAATAATTAGAAATGAGAGCCCAGTCATTTGATTTATAAGTGAAATAAAATGTGAAACATTGTTAATGCTGGTTTGCCATTTTTTCTGTAAGTGCAAAAGTGTTTATTTATTCATTTTAATGCATTGATAACGAATTCAATTTTAGAAAATGCAGATGAAGATAATTGAATTAGGGCAAGATGTGTATTTCTCTTTTTTGTGTGCGCTTTCATTCTTGTTTTCACCAAATGTTGTTAATATTTTTAACATAATAGAAAAAACATAATGCCTCATTTACAAGGTATGTAAGACTATGGTCACAATACTTCATACGAACAGTTACGAACAGTGTTTAGTCCGTCTAGAAGGACCACGGACAGCGAGCGACGGCCTCGCTGCTCGCTTCGCTCGCTGCCAGTAATAATATGATGATTTTTGACTAAACAGTAGTAATATGGCAACTAACGCCCAATTAGCACAACTACTTAGATGCTTGACATGTTTGCAAAGACATTTGAACCCTCATCCCTTAGCATAACTATTATGATTTGTCACTTGACATTAAGTGTGCTCAATCACATTAAATCAATACTCAATCACATTAAATCAAAAATTTAGTTTGAGAGTTAGAGTACAAAAACCATTTATGCCATTTGAAGGTCTACCCCAACCTTAAGCCGCCTTCAAGGAATTATAGTACACACACGAAATTAATTTTCAACACATCAAGATGACTATTAAAATGATGAAGTACTTTCTGAGGAATCAAGTTTTGTTTATTTGTCTGGTTTGAATTTCATTCTTTAGCTTAAAGGTAGCCACTTGATTTCTTCTCATATTATATACTCTTATATACAAAATAATTTGAAGCTTGTGTCGTTTTGTATCGCTATGTTATGTATTTTAGAACATGTAATGGAATTTTTAAAATGATTTAGATGGTAAGCTGCTGGATTACCTAAAGCTTCCAAGTAATTGAATTACGTTATAAAATGTCTGTGAAAATAACATCTACTTGTTGGGTTGGTGTTAATGAAGACTTTAATAGAGTTATGTTACCAAAAACAACCCTGAAAATAATCTTAAATAACATTGAATTTTGAATATTTGTTAACGATATCTTTTCTGAACAATTCGATAAAAAAGTAAGAAATATAAGCAAAATAGCAATATCCTGTATAGCATTTCAAATAATAATAATTAAAACTTTGGGAATAAATAAATATCAAAAACGTTTACCCACTATTATTTTTCTTTAAAAATGTATGATATGTCACATTACTACATAGACTAGTCATTGCCACTTCTGCATATCAGTAGTTATTGAGATCCACTTACACTAAAATAACATTTGGTTAATATTTAACAAAAACCTTTTTAATAACAGCTGAATAGCTTCAAATTTGGTTATATATTTATACATTTGCTTGATTAAGTGATAAGTAAATCTTCATCTCCGGTTGAACTTAGAGGCTGATTAATATTCAGCCAAACATTTCACAGAGTGTTCAACATTATCCAACAAATTGTGCAAGCATGTTATTTTCAAAAACTGTGATAAACCTTAATGTCAATGTATTTAATCAGTGTAGCAATACACGACATCGGTTACACAAAAACTATGGTCAAATAAATGAAATATTATTTGAAAGTTTAAAATATTGAAAAAAATGATAAAATAAACAGTCAGTAAAGACTGGTTGTAAAAGTGTCTAATATTAGTATTGTTTGTTATGCACTCATAAATGCCATGATCGTCATTTATTTGTTATATGATATTTAATAAGATGACTTACTTGATTTTTACATACAGTATTTATCAAAGTGGCAGAAACTTTGTTTGATGTAGCAGGAACTTGGGTATTTTTTATGAACCACGTTGTCTTAGAAACCGTGATTTTCAAACAAATGCATCTGCAGGTGCATCTGACTACATGTACAAATGTGATAAGAATATGGGGAAGCGGGTTAGCGTAGCGGTATTTCCCTCGCTTTGCACCAATGAGTTTCGGGTGTCTTGGGTTCGATTCCTGGCCCCGGCGCTGTATATGCATTTGGTTTACAGTCCATACTCGCTTCCGTAGGTTTTCTCCGGGTACTCAGGTCTTCCTCCTGCATCTAAAGCTGTCACTAGATTTGTCCATCCGAGTCTGCCCCCACCCAGGGTGAATATCACAACCGAAGTACCGATAGAATGTGCCCTACGGAAGCACTTCTAAGTGAAGTGAAATGGTTGTGACGATTAACCTGCAGCGAATCATGAGCGCTTTGTATCTTCGGTAAAAGGCGCTATAAAAATGCCATTATTATTATTATTATTAAGAATATTGGAAATATTGATAATGGTGTGAAGATCAGAAATCGTGACTCGTTAACAAATTTCCTGCTGAGATTGCTTCAAGAAATTTTAAAAATAACATAGAAGTTGTTTTAGCCATTCAGACTTTTAATATTTCGCATATCTAATGAGATTGCACGCCTACTCACAACACAGATCTTTCGATTAAAAATAATATACCTAATCCATTTCTGGACAACATGCCATTAAAGCTCACTGACGATAACCATCCCACCAACATAACTATAAAATATTTACATATCATGATATATTTATTCAATTTCTGAAATTGTACATACAATGTAATGAAACCATTTCTAGTTTATCACTTTCCCTAAACTGAATGGACACTTTTAAATCAGGATATTGTTTTACCTGGTGTCTATACAATGATGAAATATTGCATAAGAATGTAGTAAGATGATTTCGTGATAAGACGAAATGTCCTGAATGTCTTTTATTTTTCTCTTATCAACAGCCATTCAAATGAAATATTTCCATGACAACTGAATATAAAAATAAAACCACTTATAATTCCAATTCGAGTAGAAGCATTAAAACAAACATGTATAAACGATTCTGAAATATACATCCATTTACATAATATTCTCACATTTTACTATTGCCAATCACTTTTAAAAATGGGTAGGCCTATAAATACTAATGAATTTCCATGCATTCCAAGTATGCATATATAAAATGGCATCTTTTATAATACTGTTTATCATGTTCAAGGAGAACCTTTTCCCTTAAAATCTTGTTAACCAATGCAGCTCCGTAGAACGTTTGCCTTCAACCTTTATTTCTTAAAATCTTCCTTGATTTCATTCTAAATGCTATCATTGTTATGCGCACCTTTAATTAGGATACGCCATATTCATTTTTATCTCCTGCAGAAAGAAAATCCACCATATTTTTTCACCCAGGGTTTGGTTTGTAATGCAATGATTCCTTTTTCTTCACCATCAGCAATAGTCAACTTCATAAAACAACTGCTTTGAGGTTCATGACTTTATTTTACAGATATGTTCAGTTTTTACACAGTGTACTAAGTTCCCATTTTAATTCCCTGTTAGTTTAGGTCTATTCTTTCTTTTTCTTCCTTTCACAATATAGTTAAATTAATTTATACAATACATTAAATTAGTTTATCTTTTAAGATATTTTTCAAATACAAGTTTGCCTTCAACATTATAATATAATTTATAATCTAAATTTGACAAAAAAGTAATAAAAGATATACATATTTTATAATACATTCAAATTTTTTGAAGACCTTGTAGTCGGTTCACAAAATAAAGTGAGTGACATAGCTCACTGAGATAATATTTATAAGTTATTTCTTTCATAAATTTAAATTATTTGCTAATAATGATCTCAACGGAGCGCTCTGAACTGGTGAAATATCAGATATTGTTGAGTAATGAAGATGTTTTATTGGATGCAATTAAGTTGTCAGGTTTCATCAAGCAAAAAAGTAATTACTAATTTTTAGAAATGTTGAAATACCATTTCATAGCACACCAACTGAAAAATTATGCTATATCGACATGCGTTAGTAACATGTTATTTTTTGTTAACAGCGGATTTATTCTAATCTAATATCAATCATATGATATTTCATGTTAAAAGCAATCTAAACGGCTTGCAATATTGAATACCTATCGTTTACTTTATCCATACATAATGAAAGGTTTGAGTATCTTTTTGAATGTTTTATAAATTTGTAAATGATGGAATTATGATGAAATGATGCTATTGGAAATAACATCATCAAATTTCTATCAATATTTAAAATTTTATTGAGATTGTATTGTAGCTTGTTCAAGTTTTCGAAATTTGTATTTAGAAAACTGCAGAAATGTAAGCTCAATATCAAATTTCAAATTATTGTCAGTCAAAACCAAAATACTCAAAAGTATAATTCAAGCCATTAATCAGTAATTCATCACAAACTGTTAAAAAATAATGTTAGAATCTGATTAACCACTCTCAAAAAGAATTGCAGTAGGTTTCTATTAGAAAACCCCGAAACGTGATCAGCTTCCCGATATCAGATAGGCAGACGTACTCTTGATTGGATCCTTACACCATGTATACAGAACAACTTCAATGACTAAACAATGTTAACAATGAATTAATCAAAAAATATTTGTTAAATACTTGAAACTACATTAATATTCACTGCCGGTTTTTCTTTTTGTTGTTCTTCCATGCAGGTTATGGAAACATCGCACCTGTTACAGACGCGGGAAGAGCATTCTGTATGGTATATGCCGTGTTTGGAATAGCATTGTTGCTCTTAGTTCTAGCAAGTCTTGGTACCTTATTTGCCAGAGGTGCCACGCTTGGCTACCGTGCTATGCATATGAGTATCATGATGGCGAAAGGCGAAGAGAAAATTAAACCCAAACAAGCGAAGAGACGTTCATCTCTTGCAATGTTTCTTCGCTCATCGAAAGCTGAAGATGACGATGAAAAAACGGGGCCAGAAAGACAAACAAGTACTGAAGAAAGGCGGCAGAAAGAAATTGATGATATATGGAAGACGGATTATAAACATCCTGATGATAAAGATAAAGATCTCCATGTGGTAAATATGAAAGACAAAGAGGATGAATTAGAGAGACAAAAGTCGGAAGAGGAAGAAGAGGAGGAAGAAGAGGATGATGATGTTCAAATTCCAGTACTAGGCGTGTTAATATTTGCCTTCATCTACATTTGCCTAGTTGCCCTTCTTCTCATTGCATGGGAAGATTGGACTTATTATGAAGCCTTTTATTTTTCTTTTATCACATTAACTACTATCGGATTTGGTGATATTGTACCGCATCATCAGAAAAATCTTCTAGCCATCACGTTTTTCATCTTATTAGGAATGGCCATTATGTCCATGTGTATTGCCTTAGCACAAGATGCCATAATGAGAAAAGTTGCATGGGCAAGTAGAAAAATCGGTGTAGCAATTATCAAAAGTCAACCTACTGGCAAATAATGATAACCACTATAGTAACAAAAAGGATAATCACTACATTTGATCACTGACAACTGATATCCTTTTTGCTCAACGAACTGAGGATTGACTAAGGTCATTTAGACATGACACTTCAAATGAGGCTTGGTGGTATCTACCGTCCAAAAGTACTTAAGAAAGTGGATAGTAAGATCTTTTTCATTTCCAAGTCTACTTTTTAAGGATGGACTGTTAAACCCTTCCTTAAAGTATTCTTCAAACTTCCTTATTATATCAACTTCCTTGGAGGAATTAAAATACAAAAACGGATTTTGGCTTGTTAGATAATCGCCATATGTACAATTACAAACCGATATCAAACTAAATGGGAATTTACTCATCATGATTTTTGACACAAATTCGACAACAGTGCATCAACCAGTATTTAAGTAATGCACACATATATCAAGGGTTGAGAGCCACATGACCGTATTTGCACGGGCAATAAAGAGCCACAAGGCCGTATTTTCACCTTTGTTTCTCGTGTAAATACTGCCTTATGGCTCCTTGTTGCCTGTGCAAATACTGCCTTATGGCTCCTTGTTGCCTGTGCAAATACGGCCTTGTGGCTCTCAACCCTCGATTTATATTGGTAAGGAGTATCTCAAAAAGATGTCACTAATCTTTCGACTTGGAGAAATAACACCACTTGACTGTTGTACTACTGTACAATGAGCCATATTATGCAATTATGGTCTTTAAATTGCGTTAAAATCAAAGGATTATTTACTCATTTATTCTGACTCTGCGTTTGTCTCATATAAATTGTTTCTACTCTTATACATAATCTTTCATTGTTACACATTGATTCATTGTTGCTTAACATTATAAATTTATGTACGAGATTTGCAACTGTGCGACATTGCAACCATAACAAATTGTCTTCAATTTACGCATCTGATTCTTAAAATTGGTCGCTGAGACTTTAATTATTTCGGAACTGAAATATTATCAACGAAGTGGATTATTCTTGCTTTAAGTGCACACAAGTTTGGTAACTTAAAGAACAAAAGAAATAGGACCACCATGTTGTTCATCCCATAAACATAACCTTAATTTAAATTTTAAACAGTTTTTTTAATATCATTCTTACATAGATTGAAAAACAAGGTTGCGTTAAAAACAGATTGAATGATAAGAAACTGATTATAGATTGATAAAATTAACCAATGAACAACCTGGACTTTTTAAGGAGTTATGAAACTAATTATTATTCAACACATCTTCATTGATCCCGCCGATTAATTGGAATTTACATATGTGTCATATCGAAAGGTACCTTTAGGGTCCCAAAATGAAAATTAATTTTTGGTGTCATTTGAAAGATTATATTTTAAGCTTTAAAATGACACCTTGCTTTTGGTTATTGGATGTTTGATTGCAAAGCTACATCCAAATTGGTAAAATGCATCAGGCTGATTCTGAAAACTATAGTTCTAAGAGAAAATCGTGTTTAAAGTTTCTTACTGGTAAATCTTGAATGGAGAAAGGATTTTTATCTCGGTTTTTGAAACTTTTGTCTTATGTTTTGGATGTTGGAACCTGATCAATTTGATAAAATACACTTCGAAGGTAACGTTTCTGATGAAATTAGAAATTCGACGTGATTTTTTACTATGCTCAGCTCGGTCAATGGCCCGTATCTTTTAATTTACTATGCCGAACTTAAGGTACCATTCGATATGACGGGTCACATATGATAATGTGCAACTACGTAGTTCGATGTACCAATCAGATTACTAGCAGTGTTTCTGTCATTGGCGCAGTAGCCGGAAAAAATTGACGAAAGAGGTTTCTGAAAATATTTGAAAAAGAATTTTTTTTCTATTGCTTTATACAGTCAATTTTTTAGACTCGTCTTGTGATGGTGGCCAAAATACCTCTTCAACTTTGTCAAAATTGCTCGAATTGGCGCAAGCTCAAAAACTTTAGAAGGAACGCGGTGTGGGGTTTGCCCTTGGACACCAATCATTACCATGTCAAAATATATCTATGTCCTAGTTTGTACCCAGAACTTGTTTCATTTTGAGTTTGAAACTTGTTTTGTACATTTTTGATCACTTTGTGACACTACCACACTTAAATAGCAAATATGAACACGTCAGACAACAGTCATTTGTGATGACTCATCCCGAAAAGGGGGACTTTGCGATAGAATACTTTTCGAGAAAATGGCGAAAATAGGCTGCAAAAATAAAGAAAACAATAAGAATTTCAAGCATATTTTCTGTTGTAAAATTTGAACGCCTTGATCAATTTCACCAAGTAAGGTGTCATTTAAAAGCTTAGAAAATGTTGTAACAGATGAAATGATAAAATCAAAATTGATATCATCTTCAAAGTCCCCCCTTTCGGGGTGAGCCATCACATTTGTGTCATCTGTGGTATGATATCGTTAACAATCCCAGATAGTGTATTTTAACATCATTCATAGCCAAATTTGAACACTTACCACTATAAGTATTTTTTCTACATATTCTGAAAATTAGGTCCATAGGCGTTGATAATATAATGCACATAGAATTTTGGCAATTTTTATTTGGCTATATTGTTCTTCCATTTATCTTGAAACATTAACTTGTACACGGTTGTTTTACATATTTTTTTTTTCAAGTCTTATTCAGTAAAACATGCCGTGTCCTTCATGAGAATACTGTGTTTGTGTCTTTCTTTTAAAAAATAGTTAGTAAAAGAGACATTTGCTACTTAATGTTTACAGGATGCCGTCAATAGAAATAAAATCAAAGACCAGAATTTTTGGGCATATTATTTAAGCAAATATAGTATGTAAGTCCAGTATTTAAATCTTTCGATTTTTATTTCTTTATATTTTGCCTTCTTTCATAAAAATTATATAAATTGAACATCTGGTATATATTTTTTATATATTAGAATGCAAGGTCTTGTTTATGATCTAAGAAAACATAATTTGGCAATGTTCTTACCACTGAGTAATATCATTATTTTAACCATAAATTGAATTCAGGTCCCTTTAAAATTTCTTGGCAAAATTATTTAGTTGAATGTTACCAAGATATTTCATTCTGCGAATAAATTTTCTTGATGCGAAGTGAATCTGACATTTTTTCATTGTTGGTTCATTTATCGTTTTAGCGAGACAATCTGGGTTTACATTGTCTCGTTTTTTCGCATTTAAATATTAATTATGTATAGTGATCAATTTTGACGTAAAGGTTTTTACATTTCTAGCAAAACTTTATCATTGTCGTGTTTTGTATTTTTCTATATTATTGTCATCATATTTCATAAGTATGCTATATACTTCAATGTATTTCCCCAACATTATCATACATTGGTACACAAAGATATATTAGACCCTTTGTCTTATTTGTATATTGTAAACATATTTTGCCGTATACAGTAAACAATATTGTTTAATTTACCAGTGTTTTACTAGCAGCAATTTTTTAAAACTGAAAGTAATAAGAAATATAGTTGCAAAAATTTTTCATTAAGAATTTCGAGTCTTGACCTTCCTCATATTTGAATGAACGCCACTAAATGGTTTTAGTTGAACGAGCAAATTAATGTGGAACAACACATTGCAAAGATCCTGGGTTACCCTACAGACATTCAAACTTCATTACAAAATGATTGTTAGCGCTATTTAAAGAATATTGTTTTAAAAGTCGGTATTTTATGTCGTGAAAGATATGACCATAAAGAAACAGTGCACGCTCTCAGAAAGCCATGATCAAATATGGGACGAAAAGGGTAAGTTTTAACCCATAAATGGTATGAACTTATCCATTTAGAATCAAAGTGTTCCTAAAATCAGGATCAAAATGCTTGATCAGAGAAAGGATCTAATATTTCTTATAAAAGATCTGTCTGAAAGTATCTTCTGAGGTGACCCTTGCAGGACCATTATTGATGATTACGAGACCATCGCTCTGATCACTCGCCATAGGAGGCAGTTTGGCAGTTCTAGAGACATAATCATAATCGTTTGTGTACTGTGTACATTTCTGGCTGACACTCTTAGAAAATCAGGTTAAATTATGAGAAAACATGGTTCACTTTTGTACCAAACGCAGTATCAAATATCATAATCAAAGTGATCCAGAAATGCGAATCAAAAATTAGATCCTGAGATCAGGTCAGAAATGATCCTGGTAAATTTGATTCATTTGTAGATATTAATCCAAAAACAGATCAAAACAATCCAAATTGGAACAAAAGTGACACTTCAAGGATCAAAATAAACTGTTACGTAAAACTACTCGTTTATTTGATCCTGGCTTTCCAAGAGTGCAGGACTATAGTGACCTCAGTTCAAATAATTATTTCAGACATGCTTGAGAACCATTATCATTGTAAATGAAACTTACTTTAATGATATACTAGAAAGAATTTCGAACTGACTTGTGGTAATGAGATTCGGGATCCGATCTCGTGACTTCTACTATTAGAATACGTCCAGTCTGCGAATTATATTCTGATGTAATGATTTGGTTTGTGTAAACAAACTGTAACTGATTTTATGCATTATTTAAAGAAATTGAAATACAATAAAAACTTTATAATATACTTGAAACCATTAATTGATGAAATGATGTCTCTTATTTTTAAAAATTAAAAAGGATTCAGCTTGTCTTATTTCCTAAAATCATATATATGCAGTTCAACACTTGAATGTATGTTGCAATTTTAAGTTTGTGTGGTGTCCCCACCATTGCCCCTGATTTCATAGAGCCTAAACTGAAAGACCTCCGTTTTTGCTCAATAATTTGATTTTATGCCCACCGCCTACTACATTCACACGATCGTCAGCGATTTCTTGAAAAATTGTCAATTTGAAAATTAAGATTTAACTTACTCAGTAATTGAATGACCCAATTTTATCAAAAATGAATAGCACCAAAGGACCCAGTTTTATCATCCCTATATGGCCGCCTATTTATCAATATATTGTCCCTACATTTTGAAAGCCGAAAAGAGCACGTCACATTATATATATGATAGCCCCCAAGGATAAAATATGGAAATCTCTTCCAATAACCCAATTATAGAAACGCACTTCATTGTCCGGTGTTATAAGTATAAATTTATCATCTTTACACTATTTAAAAGTTGTTAAATTACATTATTGCAACATGTTTTTAATCATAATAAATTTTATCAGTAGCTTAAAATTTGGTTAATGCAAAGTATAAGTAAAAATGGTTTGTGCATACTCTTTTTAGGGACGTTTTGTTTTCCTGGAATATAAAGAAAAAACCCTTAGACATCTCATTTTGCATTCATTTCTGTGTTGAATAAGAGTTGGAAAGAGTTGAGGTATATCAAATTCAACATGGTCAAGGTTGCCACGTTGACATTCTATTCGAATATTCAACAGGATGCTTTACCATAAAAGAATAACACATCTTGCGATATTTGCAAGATTGGCATCAGCGCTTTTAAAAGTTTGTAACTAATAGCAATACATTTCTCTCAACTCATTAAAACATTCATAATGTTGTGTAAGTGATCTGTATGTTGTTCTGGAATCACTAGACGTGACAGATGGTCAAGAAGAGGTAGAAGCATTCTTGTTGTTCGTGGATTTTCAACTATATAGTACTTTATTCATTGAAATATTCAAAACGTGTCTAAAATAACTTATCATATCTATGCATGTCTGGACATAGTTTCAAAACTTGAAAAATTTATTCCTCCATAACACTAATCAACGGTAGCAACCTTACCCTTCAAAGGTCAGTAACACCCGGACACCATATTACGTGTCTATCTAGCATCAACATTTAAATAGGATGCCAGATAGTGTTGACAGTAACAAAGCTAAGCTAATAAAGTTATGAGCATCCAGTGGATTGGTTCATCCATAGTTTATCGGTCAATTACTCCTTCAAGAATAAGGGCCGGTTCAGACTCCCCTATCGTATAGAATATTTTGCTTAGAATATTCTATGCTGACGACGAAATGACGTAGGTTATCGAATAAAACACACAGGCTCTGGACGAAGTTTTAAAACTTGAAAATATAGTCCTAAATTAAATTAATTAACAGTAACATCCCTACCCTTGAAAGGTCACCATATTACGTATCTATCTTACATCAACATTTAAATAGGATGCCAGATAGTGTTGACAGTAACAAAGCTAAGCTAATAAAGTTATGAGCATCCAGTTGATTAGTTCATCCATAGGTCATCGGCCAACTTCCTCCCTCTTGAAAACGGTCAGTCGGTTAAAGAGTAGGATGTAACCCAGCTTGAAAATTCTATTTACAAGTATATAAACTCACAGGATAATAATGTAAGATATAATTTCTAAAATAAACTTGGATGCACCAAGTAAAATGACAATGATACTGAAAAATTAGGTTCTCAGCATGTTCATTCGCTCACTCGTAACTATAAATACCAAGTATGATATTAGAATACGCATTTTTAAATTAATTAATAATTGAGATTGATCAAAGAGGTAATCCATAGACTAATAAACATTTCCTCTAAACATGATTAAGTTCTTGAAATTAATAAAAACAAACAGTGTGTGTGTGAAAACAAAATAAAATAAGGGATACCCCTCCTATAGACCATATCGATAATTGACCTACTCCCGCCGTTGATGGGGTAAATCCACATAATCGTTAACTAGGCAAAAACGTAATAGTCACGTGCCAAGCCGGGAAATTCAATTCTTCTTCCCGCTGATTTTAGTGCAAAGAACCCGCTCACTACTCACAATAAATCACTATTTTTGTGAAAATAAAGAATAGTTGTAATTGATTAAATTCATGAATGTCAATATAAAACTCATATCTAACACATAATATAAAGTAGAAGTTATGCATTTTATCATATAAGGCTAATTCCATGATCTTGTAACACATACATGAATTTTTCAAGTTCAATTCTGACATAAAAGTAATACCTGAGTTGAAAGTAAACAAATCAAGGTCTCAGGAACTACTTTTGTTTTTTCCATAAAGCAAATATAACTTATTTTATGACTGGTATAAGTTGGCTGTTGCCTTAGTAACATTTTACCCTCAAATTTGCACCAAAAATTGATTTGGTACTGAAACAGAGAAAAACATCTGAGGCTTTTCCTTATTAGTGTATAAGAAGCCCCAGTCTCT
>JXSR01S018999.1:25181-39497 GCA_000969725.1 Ophiothrix spiculata | reverse complement strand
AAATGAGACACACCCAAATGTACGGCAGTTGGATGGTTAATTGCCCTTCTTAAATGAAACACTCCCATATGTACTGCAGTTGGATGGTTACATGCTCTTCTTAATTGAGACACACCCAAATGTACTGCTGTTGGATAGTTACATGCCCTTCTTAAATGAGACACACCCAAATGTAGTGCAGTTGGATGGTTACATGGCCTTCTTACATGAGACACTCCCAAATGTAGTGCAGTTGGATGGTTACCTGCCCTTCTTAAATGAGACACACCCAAATGTACGGCAGTTGGATGGTTACCTGCCCTTCTTAAATGAGACACACCCAAATGTAGTGCAGTTGGATGGTTACATGCCCTTCTTACATGAGACACTCCCAAATGTACTGCAGTTGGATGGTTAACTGCCCTTCTTAAATGAGACACACCCAAATGTACGGCAGTTGGATGGTTACCTGCCCTTCTTAAATGAGACACACCCAAATGTACTGCAGTTGGATGGTTACATGCCCTTCTTAATTGAGACACACCCAAATGTACGGCAGTTGGATGGTTACCTGCCCTTCTTAAATGAGACACACCCAAATGTACTGCAGTTGGATGGTTACCTGCCCTTCTTAATTGAGACACATCCAAATGTACTGCAGTTGAATGGTTACATGCCCTTCTTAATTGAGACACACCCAAATGTACTGCTGTTGGATAGTTACCTGCCACTCTTAAATGAGACACTCCCAAATGTACTGCTGTTGGATAGTTACCTGCCACTCTTAATTGAGACACACCCAAATGTACTGCAGTTGGATGGTTAACTGCCCTTCTTAAATGAGACACACCCAAATGTACGGCAGTTGGATGGTTAATTGCCCTTCTTAAATGAAACACTCCCATATGTACTGCAGTTGGATGGTTACATGCCCTTCTTAATTGAGACACACCCAAATGAATTGCAGTTGGATGGTTAATTGCCCTTCTTCAATGAAACACTCCCATATGTACTGCAGTTGGATGGTTATCGGCCCTTCTTAATTTAGACATACCCAAATGTACTGCTGTTGGATAGTTACCTGCCCTTCTTAAATGAGACACACCCAAATGTAGTGCAGTTGGATGGTTACCTGCCCTTCTTAAATGAGACACACCAAAATTTACTGCATTTGGATGGTTACCTGCCCTTCTTAAATGAGACACACCCAAATGTACGGCAGTTGGATGGTTACCTGCCCTTCTTAAATGAGACACACCAAATGTACTGCAGTTGGATGGTTAACTGCCCTTCTTAAATGAGACACACCCAAATGTACTGCAGTTGGATGGTTACCTGCCCGTCTTACATGAGACACACCCAAATGTACTACAGTTGGATGGTTAACTGTCCTTCTTAAATGAGACACTCCCAAATGTACTGCAGTTGGAGGGTTAACTGCCCTTCTTAAATGAGACACACCCAAATGTACGGCAGTTAGACGGTTTACTGCCCTTCTTAAATGAGACACACCCAAATGTACGGCAGTTGGATGGTTAATTGTCCTTCTTAAATGAGACACACCCAAATGTACTGCAGTTGGATGGTTACCTGGCCTTCTTAAATGAGACACCCAAATGTATTGCAGTTGGTTGGTTAACTGCCCTTAAATGAGACACCCCCAAATGTACTGCAGTTGGATGGTTACGTGCCCTTCTTAAATGAGACACACCCAAATGTAGTGCAGTTGGATGGTTACCTGCCCTTCTTAAATGAGACACACCAAAATTTACTGCATTTGGATGGTTACATGTCCCTCTTAAATGAGACACACCCAAATGTACTGCATTTGGATGGTTAACTGCCCTTCTTAAATGAGACATATCGAAATGTACTGCAGTCAGACGGTTACCTGCCCTTCTTAATTGAGACACACCCAAATGAACTGCAGTTGGATGGTTAACTGCCCTTCTTAAATGACACTCCCAAATGTACTGCAGTTAGATGGTTACTCGTCCTTTTTAATTGAGACACACCCAAATGTACTGCAGTTGGATGGTTACCTGCCCTTCTTAAATGAGACACATTCAAATTTACTGTAGTTGGATAAAAACGATCATCCCTATATTTTCACCATCATAAAAGTACACCTATGGCATACTTATGAATGGACATTAGGCTAAAAAAAAGAAAAGAAAAAGAAAATTGTCTCGGGTTCCTTTGGGCCAAAACCCCCCAAGCACTATGGTTTTGTTTTTTCCAAAAAGGCTATGTGTTTCACAATTCTTTGGAAAATTGCCTTTTAAGATTTTTTGGCCACTTTGAAGCCGAAATTTCCTCTATTTTGTCTCAATGAGAAAATAAAAAAGTGTAAAGTAACTCGAAAACCTTAAAAATGTGGTCAAATACAAATTTGTAACCGTATGTATGCGGGAACCTTTGGTAAAGTTTTCTTTTTCTTTATCTTATTTTTCAAAATATTATTTGTTAATAAAAATAAATGTCATCTGTTCAGTGGAGTAACCAGACAATTCCATCTGAGAGGACGAGCAGGGGCAAACAATTATGCAGTGGGTTGGGGGTAACAAAATTGCTTGGACACAAGAAGGTACACCAAAAATTCTTCAATGTAGCAATCACCCAACCCCCAATTTTTTCTTTAAAATTTCCGCCATTTGAAAATTTTGAAATATAAACCCATTAATCCATTCCAAACCTGAAAAATATACAGTGATTCAAAATGATAGAAATGCGGCAAGGCATGGGCAAGGGGCGGCATCTTCATAGCAACCAAAAATAACCTTGTAACAGTTGAGTGGACAGAATTTAACATCAGTGGCTGTGCAATAATCTGGCAGTCCATTCAATTTGCTAAGTGTGGTACTTTATATATGGCAAGTTATTACAGACCTGCTGGATTCACATCAGTCAAAAATGATCTGCTCCAACTGCAAGACTGCCTTGGGCTGGTTTTGAAGTAGCATCTACATGCACTTCCTAATATCATCATTGCGGGAGACTGTAATTTTCCTGATATTGACTGGGAGCAACTATGTATACAAAACCATCTAGACAGCAAAATGCCCACCAGAGCTTCATTGGCCTGATAAGTGAATATGGCTTCAACCCAAGCCCGTAGCCAGGGGGGGTGCGGTGGGGGCGTCGCACCCCCCCAAATTTGACAATGTACAAAAAAGGTCCACAAAAAGTCCCTAAATACCCAACATAAGAGGACATAAAGCACCAAAACATGTAAATTGAAGGCCTTTTTTTACCAAAATACTAAACAAAATGCTTGAAAAACTACTGAAAACCTTTTTTTTTTTTTTTTTTTTTTTGCTTGTCACTTTGTCAAAACCACTCAAATTAGTTTTGGGTCTACCAAAACGAAAATTTTTCCTCCAAAAGGTCCACTTTTTGAAAATCCGCACCCCCCTTGAAAAAATCCTGGCTACGGGCCTGCTTCAACCAGTTGACTAATGTCATAACAAGACCATGCTCAAATAGTATTCTCGATCTAGTCCTGATAACTAATGAAAGTCTCATTAGTAATTTGCATACCACCACTGGGATCAGTGACCACTAATCGTTCACTTTGACATTAACATCAAACCCAGACCAAAGCCCATCTAATCGCACAAGTTGTTCAATTACAAGAAGGCAATTCCTCATGTTGTACGGAAATCCCAGCAAGATGCAACCAAAGATTTTTTTCTCAAGTCCACCTGAATCAAGAACTGTCAACCAGAATTGGAATTTATTCAAGAGTAGCATCTTAAAGACAATGGACAATATCCCTCATCGTTTTTCTAAAGGGAACATATCTCACCCTTTGATAACTCTTTCTATACTTAGGAAGATGAGAAAACAGGACAAACTATACAAGAAATTAGCTCGCAAAAAAACCCTCAAAGCATAACTGGAATACATATAAAGTGCCCCGGTAAAGTGCAGCATAATACCGTGAATAAGGTTGTATCAGACGCACCTGTAAACTTCATCAACAATGTAGTTGGAGGCAGCCTTTCATCAGACGGGAAGAGATTCTGGAGGGATGAGAGTATTGGTATTCCAACTCTCCGTACAGATCAGGGAGTACATATTCCACCAACCAATCTAAAGCAAATGCTTTGGACTTCCAATTAGTTTTTACCCAAGACAATGAAATACAGCAGCATGACAGGGTCCTTCGCCCTATGTGCCCATCCATTACATGACTACAGACATTAATGGAGTCCTGAAACAGCTTCAGCAAGTTAAGACCAACATAGCCAGCAGTCCTGAGGAAATTCCAGCCAGGATGCTACATGAATATGCGACAGAGATAGCACCAATGCTCACTAGCCTGTTACAGTAGTCCTATAACACAGGGCACATTCCATCAGACTGGTCTAAAGCCAAAGTTACAGGTATCTACAAGATGGGTGACAAAACCAACCCAGAGAATTACAAACCAGTGAGTCTCACGTGCATCTGCTTTAAAAATATAATATATATATCATCCCATTATGGAACATCCTTATGTTGTAGCTGTGTCAGCACCCTTACACCAAACAGCACTACCAGTCATCATATGTCTGCAACCTACAGCTTCTAGTTATTATGGGTGTTAATGCAGTCATCAAGTTTTTAATCGCATTTTTGTTCCTGCAAAGTTTTGTTTATACACTTTTTGCACTTGGACCGCACAGCACCACTTTAGCCATCCAGGACAGAAAACATTTTGATTTTAAGTATGTACCAGATTCAAGATTGGTTAAATCATGGAAATAGTTAAATTTTGCAGAGTTACATCAAAATTGTACTTTATATTGCTAGCCCCTGCCCACACCCCTCCACTCCTGCTGGTTACGCCGCTGTTTTGTTCTGACTCAAATAAATTTTATGAGCTGTGAAAACAAGCAATCAATTAATTGTTCATTTTTTACAAAACGCCTTGGAAGTAGTGACGTCATATTTATGATAATTAGCCAACACGCGCGGTCTGGTTCCAAACAAATGATCATGTCCACAGTGGTTTTACTGATCACACATATTAACAGAATACACATACGTACAAATCAGGCCATCTTTACATTCAATTTTTGTTCACAAACTGAAAAAATAGTGACAGGGATGACCTTCTGGTCTATTATAAGACACTTTTCTATGACACGTACCTTACCGTGATTTATGCTTATTTTTGCTTCATTGGGATTAAAAAGTACAAAAACTAAAATAGAAATTATTCCCCATGTGGTAAAAATGGCCACCTTGCTTGTTTGTTTGGAAACAGATCACACGTGTTGGGTGATTTGCATAAATTATGGCATAACAACTTTAACTGCGTATTTTCAATGAACTGAGGTCTAATGATCACACATTATGAAACAGTTGTCACCTTCAAAATTGGTAATAATTTTTATTAAACCAAATCATTCCAGCTAATTTGATCATACAAAAGAGGGTTAATCATCATGGCAATGTTACATAATTATGATAAGGTCAACCAGCAGGTCACTGAAAAGTGTGTTATTTTCTTTTCTAGGCCAACCAAAGTGATATTACGTACACTCTGTCTGATTTTACCGGTGATGAAAAATTGAAAATTGTTTTGAAATTCACAATTAATGCCACAATTTGATAATTGGGTTTCCAAATTCATCATATATGACCAGATCTGAGATAGTACCTAAATTGTCCTTTAACATAGATATTTTCATCGTTCAAATCCAGAAAGGTGATAAATATGTGGAATTTTAAACTACAATTTTATAGAAAATTATTTCTCAAAATTATCTTTGAAAAATTGTGTTAAAATTCTCACTTCAAATAACCAGGACACTCGCCATAACTTGGTAACACACACAATAAAGGCTCACTTTTCATGCCATTTGATTATTTTGTGAGAAAATTACTTAAAACGGCCAATCCACGGAAATAAGGTGGATTTGTCATTTTGTTATTGGCAAAATGTCGAAATTAAAAATCATCTGAGGAGTAGGCTTTGTTAGCAACCGATAACTCTTTTGTTCACCCAATGTGATTAGCCAGTCAAATGTACAGCAAATTGCACAGTGGTAAACAATTTATTTTTTTTGGCCTTACCAGAAAAAGCCATCCAAAATGCGCACTATCATTCGGAAAAAATAGAAATCTTCTAATCTTGTTGGCAAAAGTTCCATTTCGCAGAAAGAAAATGTGACCTTGCTTTTGTGCACAGACTGACCTGCTGGTTGACTGGATAGATTTCAATACAACACTTAAGTATGAATTGTAAAAACAGTTTTCTTTGAATTGTAAAAGTTAACGTACAAGTACAAGGTGTATCAAAATTCTTTGTACCCACATGTTGTAGACTTTTCAAAAAAAAAATTCACAATGATGGTAATAAATTTTAAAAATATTTAAAAATTCAGTTTTTGTATAGTTTTAACTTTTCTAAGAATTTTATTTCATGGCAATAGCATGCTGCATTCAGAAATTACATGCTCTTAAAGAAATATTGTGTTTTGTCGAAGCGTATGTGTTTGAGCAGTGAATTGATTTAACCCTCTTTAGGGATACCATCATACCTTTGGATTATTTTTCTGCTGCATAAAGACGCAACAAAAACTGACTCTGGGCAATTAAGCAACTATAAATTAATCCAAATTATTCCATTGCTGTCATTCTGATGTACTCCCACAGATAGCATTAAGATAAGCCACCAAAGTTCAGGTGTGGAGCTGGTTTGTGGTTGTCACTACGGATATTTTTAATTTGCCATTTTCAAAAAATATCAATATGCAGTGGAGAATTTTGAATTTTTATAGCACAATTTTGATTTTTCACTTTGTTTTCTCAAAAATCTCAATTTTAAGATGTGTGTTATGATGTCATAAATATATGTCACACCTTGATTGATTGAAATTATTTTTGCTATGAATGGGAAGAAAAGACCCTTAGCTATACCAGTGCAGTGCCGTACGAAGCGGGGGGGGGGGGGGCAGGGGGGCACTCGCTCCCCCTGGCTTGAAAAATCGGGACGCTGGCGGGACAAAAATTAAAATATCGGGACGATAGTTTACTACTTTTACCATCCCGATATTACTGTTTTAGTCAAAATAAGCCAATTTTAGCACAAATATCAAGGTTTTATATCAATTTTTGGCTGAAAATAGCGGGACGAAACATGCATTTCGGGACGGTAAATGTGTTTGCCCCCCTTGGCTTACATACCTTCGTACGGCCCTGAGCTATACTAAGGTACTAAATAAGCCCACTTGATGGTTGCCAATATCGAAGTTATAATAGAGTGTTAACCACCCTTTTTGGACACCTTATGACAGAAAATATTATCAGAAAAGACACAGGTCAGTGTGTGTAGTATTTGTATGAAATTGTAATTCCATCGATCATCCTTTAAATGAATATAACTGTTGGAAACAATGTTCGATTGCCTTCACACTTTCAGATAATAAAGCTGGGATATTCTACAACGTACTAATAGCAAACACTTTGAAATAACTAAACTCTTTCTATTTTTAATATTTTTTTGAAAATAAAACACACCTTGGGTACAAAGAATTTTGATACAGTCAGTATTATTAGCCTATTGCACAGGATTTCAGGGAAATCCTCAACCTGGCTTGCGAGATGAATGGAATCTTACATAATATTATGATTAACAGTTTGATTCCCTCATTCAAAAACCACTGACCTTGCATGAACTAAACATTATACAAATATTCACTGCTAGTGAGGGCAATAGTAAAGACTATTGCCCACAGTGATTTTGACACCCGAAATCTTCGGTCTCTGGAAATAGTATGATTGAGGGAAAATAGCTTTTTACTTTTGCAAGAATGAAAGAGTAATCAATATTTGGTAAATCAAGACTCTTCTCGCAAATGGCGAACAGTGCAATAATTGAATATTATCGAAATATCACAAAAATAGAATCTAATGGAAACTTCAACAGTGCAACTGTTAACATATCAGGTAAATATTTAACAACTCAGGTAATTGTTATGTTGGTCAACAACACATTAAAGTATGTGACATTTCAAAAATATAGGGAAAATTTTAAAGGTGCACGGTCCGATCATATTCTCACCAGGAAGTATTGGATTTTTGATGTCAAATGGAAGCCCATAATGCATTTCAGGGGTCAAGATCAGCAGTTAAAAGTAGATTATATACAAGTTAAAATAGGATCCTACACCTTTAATGTGGTTTGTGACATTTCAAAAATATAGTGAAAATTATAAAGGTGTACGGTCCGATCACATTCTCACCAGGAAGTATTGGATTTTTTTATGTCAAATGGAAGCCCATATTTTTCTGATTGTAAATCCAAAATTTTTCCTCCATATTCCAAGTAGTTTTTAAGATATAGCAAAAAGTGCAAAGTTAATTGGTGTGATACCTATTGTCCATTTCTTAAATGTGGTTTCATTTCATCTTCTCAACTAAAAGGTCCATGCTTCTGAATCTTATTGTATCTATTGTGTCGTTCTTAGAAAAATGAATAGAGTATTGCAATTGAATTGGAAATTTTTGTCAAAAAGACATAATCCTGCACCTCGCTCTTTTGAACATAAGCCATTTCTGTAAATGGTCTATATTTCAACCAACGTTAAACAGTGTGTGCCAATAAAAAACGCAACATTTTGTATAATTTTTATGAGACAATTATGCTACTGGTAACACAAGGATCTATTACATTTTTATTGTACATTTTTTCATCTTCAATAATTTTTTTAACTTCATTAAATTTGAATCTTTGATTCAGTAGTTATGACAAGTTTTGTGAAGCCCTCAATAATTGGGTTGGTCCGATTTCGTGGTCTTATTTCCATAATTAATAATCAAATTGACTGCAATTTATTGCATATAGGCTGAAAAAACCCAACATTTAATGCTATGCTACATCTTCATCTCCATATAAAAAAACATGCCATTTTGTTGCAGTTTGTTGGTGTCATTTAAAAGCCAAAAACAATCATTTTGTCAAGTTAGAAAAACTTTCCCATTTGTTAGTTATAAAATGTTTTGTTTAGAAACAAACGTTTGGGGATAAAACTTGTAAAAAATGTTGTTTTCTTACCAAAATTAGATGTTTATAGTTACCGAAATGTCAAAGTCAGCTTCTGACTATGACATAATGACAATGTAACTCAATTTTAAATCAATCTTGATACGCTGTTTTTTCCGCTAAGTTATAAGTGAGGCTGCATGCATTTTCCATCTAGTTTCCTAAGGTTGAGCAAAAATCAATTAAGGGCATTAGCCATGATCATCAAAGTGAAGTTCAACTTTCCTCAACATCTACTGACTTTATTGCATCTTTAGAAAATACTTCCAACTACTAACTAATATCCATATCAATTCTTGTTGAACTTGAACATTTATAGTTAAAACAGGCAATTATTTATGCTTTGAATTTTTCATTCTCTGGAGAATGAGAAATTCAGTGATAGTGTCGGGTCCTAGAAATAAATTACTAAATTCTTAAAATTTAAACTTTTTTATTACTAACAAAACATTTTAGTGAAGAGATCATGTTGTTAAGTATATTTAACCTTGGATACATGTTAGAGGAATAATATTCACTTTTTAATCAACAGTCGTACATTTGGAATCAAAAACTTTAAGAAAATATAAATACTGCTGACAGAACCCCAAGAAAAGATTTGGCTGAAAATTGTCTTTTTAGAGCAAGATATATGATTTTGTTTGTTTGAATTTAATTCTATTAAGGTCTCTCTTTGATTCAAATAATTTTTCACAAGTTTTCAAACCCAAGTGGATCATGGCTAATGCCTTTATGTTTAAGGGACTGGGCTAGATTCTTCCCACTAATTTTTTACCTACATATTTTTTTACTTTAATCGATAGAACATGTTTATAGTAATGTGACCTACAAGTAGTTTTCCATGATTTTGAGGAATACTGGAAACTTTTTGTCGCCGGCAACAAAAAGTGGTGTGAAAATAGTGTTTCTAGTTTGAAAACTTGAAAAATCTTGTTTCTACACCTGTGATGACCAAACAAATTATTTTTGATGAAATTGTTTCTCTTTTAATATGTATTAAATAATGTGTTTGATCTTTTATCTGGTAAATCCATCTGAGGTGCAAATTTAGGATTTTATGAAACACAGGATAGTCACACCACCATCAAAGAACGATATATTGCAAATTAGTTCTCTCTCAATTTGAGCCATTTGTGTGTAAAATTTTGCAGGTTTTTGGATTTTACTATAAATTTTAGCTATATCTAAAGTATTTCCATAAGTTTTTAATTCTAGGTGGAATCTTGGCTAGTCCCTTTAATGTAAAATGTTAACAGCATAAAGTTCATTTTTGCATAATTAGTCGCAAATGATTTTACATTGGCAAAAAAGGCACAATTACTAATAATGTATTTGATAGGGAAGTGCATCAGCAACAGGCTTGTTTGAGAGGGATGAGCACTCTGAGAACCCTAAAAGATTTTCAATTTTTTACTCTTAAAAACCTGTAAAATTTCAGATTTATATATTCAATATATAAGATATATTCAAATTCAATTCAAATATGACAAATTTACATTAAAAATAACACTCTCAGATGGAAAAACCTACTTTCAAGTGTTGTCATACTTGAACTTGTTTTAAGTGTTGATATCTCTCAGCATCAAAAATATGCCAATAATAGGATTCTGTAGGCTTTTCTTAGTTATAAAATGTTTTCAGAGATTTAAAATTCAAGTCTTTTAAGTGTTGTCATACTTGAACTTGTTTTAAGTGTTGATATCTCTCAGCAGCAAAAATATGCCAATAATAGGATTCTGTAGGCTTTTCTTAGTTATAAAATGTTTTCAGAGATTTAAAATTCAAGTCTTTTAAGACTTAAAATCTTTAACAAAAATTCATATTTTTCACATAGAAATAAACATCATAATTATTCAATATGTGTTTTGCTACTCAAAGTGAACTATATATAAGCTCCAAATGTCGTTTAACTCACTCTCTAAATTTCAATGATAAGAACTTTGAAAAGACTACTTAAGACTGATTTGTATGGATTAAACAAAATACCTTTTGGTTTTAAAAACACATTTCGAATCACTTGGTTTATATCTAAGTTGGAAAGACTAATTTGAAATAAGTCTTGTTGTATTGTCTTAAAATTGTTAATCTCTCAGGAAAAACTTCATCACTTAACACTTAAGCAAGTCTTTCCATTTTACAGAGAAGGCATATAAAAATATTGGGGATGATTACATAGTCTTTCCCGTGCCATGGTAAAGTGTTCCCCCAGGTTCTACACAACTGACTGTGACATACAAAATCACTCTGTATACAAAAGCCATTACTTTATCAACTATAAATTTTCACATTATTTAACATTTGACATACATAAAAGTGTGAAAATTATATGTTTGCACTAAAAAATCAAAACAAATATATATATATATATATCCCAGCTAGCCTCATACGCAGGCTCTACAAAGCATATCACTCCGTAAGTCTGACACAATGGAGTTGAACATGTGCTAAGTTGCTGAATATTTCAAGCAATTGGAAAAAGGTCAAACAATTTTGACTTTCCAATGGATGCAGAAAACGTTCATTAACAAAAATAATGTACTTTATTATTCCAAAGTTCCATGCATTAAAGAACTTAAATAATCAGATATAATAAAAATCACTTTCTGCCAATGCAGGAAGTTACCTATGCTACAACATGGTAAAAAACTTGTGATATGCTATTTCCCAGCCTAAAATCCATACCATTGTATATACAATATATCCTAGGCATGTACGGCCATTTCCAGTACTGGCCATTTCTATTGACCCTATAAGTAGGCATAGCAGTAGCATGCCAAGGAATTTTTGAGTGGTGGGGCACATAAATCAGTTCCCCCCCCCCCCCCCACATGCCCCCGCCCCCTCCTTTGGGCATGCCACTGAGACATAGCTATGTTCATGTTTGGTCACTCTATCTGCATAATCAGTTAGGCAAAAAAATATGCAAGAAAAACAAAATTTGGGCATTTTTCACACATCAAACAGTTGATTTTATGTGCTAAAGCATGCAACAACTAATCCCTCCCTTCCGGGCTCCCTTCGTATCCAGAGATTACCCTTTTCAGGTAATGGGCGTGATTTTGATACCTGATTTTCCAATTTTTGCTGTTTTTGATACCTTAATTGCGATACTCAGGTATCATGCCCAATCGTGAAAAAAAAAACCTAATTACTTGTTTTTACATGGTCACCCATGTCAGGTCTCATATTTGCCCATCAGGAGTTTAGCACGGCACACAAACAGGCGAAAATTTATTACTAACAATCATGTTAAATTTATTCTTTAATTCTGATTCAACAACTCAACAGATTGTGTTTTTTAGTTAAAGGATAGTGTTAGCACATTTTGCCAGGTTTGTAATTACTTTGTAGTAAATGAGATTTTCTAGGGTAGTTTTGAGTTGACAAGGTCCCACTGTATTTACTAACTTAGTATTTATAACATCCAATAGAGAAAGCATTATACAAATAATGATGATGCTAAAGTATTTTCTAATTATATATTTACTTATTTTGTCTATCTAAACCAAATTGACCAGCGTTTTCTGCATTTTTTTCAGTAAATACAAAACTTAAAGAAAACCAATAAATGAAAAGGTTTTTTTTGTCTTTATGAGGTTTTTTAATCACCTGTTACTTGGAGCTGGTGGGGGAGAGAAGGCAAAATATGTGAAATAGGCCAGCACACGACTCATACCACTAGATTTCATGACTTTAATCTAAGGACCTAAAAAACAACAGACAGCAGAAAAAAGTGCAGGAACTACAAAACCCACTTAATTAAGACAATGAGGAAGAGACCTGACATGATGCAAGTCGTGCCTTGACCTTTACAACGTTTTACCACCAGCTCCCTTCTTCATCATATACAATAAGACACAATCAAAATAGGTGATGTTTTATAGAAAGTGAACAATCCCACCCACAAAACACTCCCCCCCAACCACACCACCCACCCTCCCCTAACCCCACACACAGAAACAAAGACACCACAAATAGTTACAAAGTCCCACATTAGCTATAGAATTATATAAATAAAAAAATATTTAATGAAAAAAATTTAAAGAAAAATAAAGTAAATGAATATGTAAATAAATATATAAATAAATGAAAAGTTGTCTTCCCTTGACACAACAATATTTGATGTTCATGTTTTTTCATTTTACATAGATATGTCTTACATTATTCAAATTTCACAAATTTTGGCCACAATCGAAAGATTATCATATTGATCTATATAGCAGCATATCAATCGGAAAACTTTTAATGGTAGACACTTCAGGTGATTTTTAAATTATCATTAAAATTCTTTCAAATGGTCTGTAAATGAAAGCAGGGGATCTAAGGAATCCAAAGCTGTTTTAATTTTTCAAATCTGACCTTCCTTGCAAAGTTTTTGTATCGTTATTTTTATCAATTTTGGGGAATGCAGGCCTAATTAATATTAATAATAATAATGCAGCCTTTGTATAGCGCTACTAAATATGTAAACAAATTCCAAGAGTGCTGCTGGTTATTATTACATTGCCGTCAGGAAATTGTCACAATCAGTTCCCATCAAACTGAGCTATTGGCCAGGTACAAACTCAATCTGCCCTTAGATTGTAATATTCCCCATAACAGCTCCCCTATATTGCTCAGATCAACAAAGCAATTGAGATTAAATGTCTTGCCCAAGGATATAAACAGTTGGCTGTAGTGGGGCTTGAACCTGGGACCTACTGATTCAGAGTCCTGCACTGTTTGGCTAGATCACATATGCTTTAAAAATTACATGTTGCACATAATAGCCGGGCATAATAATAGTAATAATAATAATGAGGTACTTTAAGTGCATGTTATGCCTTTTACAAATGAAAACACAATATTTACAGAGAGCAAAATATTGATACAACTACAGAAAACTTATAATAAAATATCTTTTAAATCATAGTGTCCTTAAAAATCTATGTTCGAACAAATATCTGTTTTCTGGCAATTAGCTAGGTATGCAGCTGAGTAATATATTCAACACGAAAATCAAATGCCATAACTTTGATCTCTATCATGCTTATTGAGCAACAATGAAATGCTTGGTTCATAAGAATAAATTGACTTACTTACGAGCATCGCAAAATTCAAACTCATCAACCTGTAACAATTTACCTATAAAAATTGTTAATGGAAGTTCCCAAAGTTTACATCAGTAATGGTCATCGGCGTGTCCAGGAGGGGGGCTTTGGGTGCTGAAGCCCCCTGCACTTTGTTAAAAATCATGCCTTTTTTTGATGTTTTTAGGCTTCAAGCCCCCCGCAGAATACTAAAAGCCCCTCTTAGCCCCC
>JXSR01S018999.1:12160-24501 GCA_000969725.1 Ophiothrix spiculata | reverse complement strand
TTACAACAATTGAATTCAGAGGTCCATTTTTAAAATCAACCGTTCTTTGCAAATCGGTATCGCATGTTAAAGAATTTGAAACATTCTGACTACAAATTGATGATACTTGGTTGGTGTGCCAAAAATTACAATAAACACAGTCATTTAATTCACCTGCAGGCGTGTCGAAATCATGGGTAAGAACTTATGATGCGGAGTTTATATCACGGCAATTAAACTTATACTGAAGTTCTGAATTCATCTTATTTTAATATTGTTTTATTTGGTTGTCTTACTCTGACCACCATTAATTCAATGTGAAACATTGAGCACTATTAAACTCTATCAGCTACATTATTTCAAAGATGTCATCATCAGGAACATATGAAAGTGTTTCTTGGTCTTTCTTGATTGATTCCTGCAAGACTCCCAGTTCTTTCATGATGCCATGCTTCCGTTTCAATTTCTTTATCTGTAACACAATGAGAATATACTTGTCAACAAGCTTCAATAATTAAAGTACCACTATTAACAGAGATTTTAAAAAAATCTTGCAACTATACACCGTGGAAGTAGTGATGTCATAATTTATGCAAATCACTCAACACATGCGATCTGGTTTCAAAGACTTTTACAAGCTCAGACAGTATGCAAAGAAATGTTTCATTATGTATGACATTTAATTAATCCTGAAAGCATTTATTATTTGAATATTATTACAAAAATTACAACAAATTTTTTTAAATGAAGCCAAAGTTTCAGAAAATTTCCAGTTCCTGAAACTTTCCATGGAAGGTTTCCAAAATTAATGGAAACTCTCCAGCCCTTTGCAACCCTAATCTCCATTATGAATATATATGCATATTCTAGCTCTGCACGTTTTGCGTTAGACCAATATGTTTCATTTTAAAGATACAATGTTCACTATAGTACCTTCAAGCAAATAATTCTTTAAACCTGAGTAATAGACAATTGGTTACACCAACCTGATCAGCAGTAAGAGTTCCTCCCTTCTTCTTCTTTTGCTCCATCTTTTCAAGTTTTTGTAGATGTCGCTGTAAATCAGACTCCTTCATCTCATTCTTGGCCAATCTTGTTTCCAACTCCTCGTCAGAAAGACGCTTGGGAGTAAGGTACCTTGGATAAGCCGTCTTGTATGTTTTGGCTCTGTAACTGCTTCTTTGTCTTCCTGTTGGTTTTACATTGTAGGCAATTGGTCCTCCCCAACTAAATCCTATATAAAAAGTGACTGGATCGTGACTTTCTACTTCTGTCTTAGGTAAAGCCAATCTAATGTACAGCTGCTCTTTGGTAGGAGTAAGATAACTGAGATGAGTGTTGTTATACAATGTTCCCTGAAGAGTTGTTAATCTTTCCTGAATACTGGGTTTCTCCCAAAATTGAACTCGTTCAGACTGGATAATAGATGGTGTTGCATTCAGTTCATTTATGTGGACAAATCTTGAGAGACCCTTCCCATGTCCTAAGAAAAAGAATGTACTTGGCTTTCGTCTGCCAAACCGTCGTCGAACCTTGCTATGAAGGGACCTCTCTTCATCTTTGTCCCTCTCATAACCAGCCCACTTTGTCTTCCACCTTGTCTCTAGATCATGAAGTTGTCCTTTGAGCGTATGCGGAGGTTTTATTCTATGAGCAGTATCATCAGGGTGAGGCCACAAAAACATCAAAAGGAAAAATGAGGCATATATTTCATTTTCTAGATGTATGGCTCTATCCTTTAGCTCTACCACCAACTCATAAACCTGATCAACGGAAGGGACCTGCTCTTTTTCTCGTTGTCCTAGTGATGAAAATGCCAAAATTGCACAAATCATGTTTCGCAGATCAAAATAGCTGTATGGCTTGTTTTGAGAGAGTAGATCTATTACCTTGTTCAACTTTGCACTATTCTCAACATTGTCTCTATTCCTGGTCAATTCAAAAATTCTATGAAAGTTATCAGCTTGAATTGCTGACACTTGACGTCGACGCCAGTCTGCTGAGTCTGCATTTCTTGGAGGAATTGTATCTAGTTTTTCTCCAAAATAGTCTATGTATAGGTTATGAAGCTTCATTTGTTGTCTTTTTTTCATATCCAATTCATGTGCCATGACATTCTGTGATGATGCATCTTTGCAGAATGTTAAATAATTGTCCATTTCTTGCATAGAATCGTCAATACTTGACTTCAAATTCTTGAGGAAATGGTGGAAACCCTCCCATTCTTCAAGACCATCTGGAATTGCATCTGTCAGCAGGTAATCTTTCAGTTTCTCTGTTCCTCCAGGTTGCCTGAATGTTGGTATGCAATGATCAATAATCTGAATTAGAGTGAAGGCTATGTCTACTTCAAAAAACTTTGTCTGTGCCTGACCTGTCTTTTTGAACATGTCAATGGCTGACATGGCAAGTCGGATAAGTTTTTGACTTTCTTTCATTGGTAGGATCTTGTTTTCATTCTGGTATGTTTGAGTATATTCTCTTATTTCTCTTCTGTAAATTTGTGCTTCAGTATCCAACAAATATGGATGGTTTGGTTGTAGACCGATGGCTTTCTTTGCATATAAATGTGCCCGCTCATAATCTTTTTCACGAATGTAACACAAACGGGCAGCCTGCTGAGCATATTGTGAATGAGACAAAAGTTCAAATCCAGTTTCTAAGATTTCAAAAGCCTTTGCTTTATCCTGTTTATACACGTCTTCTATAAGTGGAGAAAATAATGTTTCTTCACTGTCACCAAAATCGAATTTCTTTCTTCGGATCAACAAGTCGTGCATTTTCCATGCAAGTGTTATTTTGCCGTGAGAAGCTGAACGGAGCAGATTAGAACGAAGCAATTCTAACACAACATCTGCAAGAGTTGTGCCTTTCTCTTCTATAATTTTTCGCAAAATGTCTTCAGCTACACATCGATGAACGATCTTGATACCTTGGACACCAATACCTGTAACTTGAACAGTGATCATCAGCATTTGGGAGGCAGGTGAAAGTGTCTTTTCCCAAGGAACCCTTTTCCTAGTAGCAGTGGTGGTTGAAGTTTGACGCCTGGTTTTGATGGATGATGTAGATGCCATGAATTCATCGCAAGTAGAGACTGGTATGGCAGCATCTCCCAGGTAGGAGTTAAGAAGAGCACTATACTTGAGTATATGATATTCCTTTGTTGGCACATCTGAAAGTGTTTCTGCTACAATACGTTGAATATATTTTGGATTGCATTCATTCTTCATTACCATAAATCCAATCAATTTCTCTGGTTTGTAGTCGCCTGTCTTCAGTTTGTCTTCTAAATCCTTTTTTTCAAGCTCTGTATACTTCTTTTGAAACCAATCTCGCTCGCGGGTGTCTAGCTCCTGTTGAAGAAAAAATCCCAAATGTTTATCACTCCTTTGAAGAAGAGACTCTGGATCTGGAGTCCTTTTACAGTGTAGCAAAACACAAAGGACTCCTTTAACAATCAATTCCTTTGACATATTTTCCAAATCAAATATCAATTCTGTAAGTTCTGCATCCTCTAGGTCATCTACTAGTACCAGGGTGGGCAAACAATCAGATTGCTTTTTACATTTGTACTTCCGAACATCGAGTATTTGCCTAGCAGTGCTTGAAGTCACTCGGTCAACCATCAGACATCGATATTCTTTGTGAAACTCCCATAACTGATGTCTACCTAGGGTGCTTGCACCACAACCTGGCTGATGGAACATTGTTATGGTAATTATCAAATCACTTGAAAGTGCTCCTTGAAGTGCGCTATTTATTTTATTTCGAAGTTCATCAAACTTTCTTCTTCTAAGTATGTGGTTGTACCTGCCTTTTCCATTGTTGGATGAACCATCCGTCAACTCAAAATTCCACCAGTCTGGTTTATGCCCTCTGTAGAATTGTAATTCCTTTTCTTTGATGAATGTTTCAAATTCAGGGTGATCTTCATCCATATCAGTATTTTCACACTCATTTTGACAAACGACAGATATGTCTTTCCACTTCTTTAGATCTCTCTCATCAATGTACACACTGCGCCGACCTATTGTGGGTAAAGTTCTATCTTCAGTTATATTGACACTAGACATTCGATGCATTAGTCTGTTGATACTTGAGAGTGCCACTCCTACGATACTCCGCTCTTTCAACTCATCAACATCACACCACTTCTTCACTTCATCCTCCCACATCTTATAAACATCATTGTCTTCTACAATAAATGTTATATTGTCCATACCCTGAAATTCAGAAAAGAATTTTCTGAATGTATCACTCAAAATTCCAATGTTGCTCTCTGAGAGAACTAGAAATACAATAACTGATCGTGTAGAAGGAATAACACTTTGCCTAGCAATCAAACTTATGGCTCCCTCAACATTTTTAGATCTCTCCTCATTCCACTTAGGTCTAGACAATACTGGTTGTTCTATATTTGCATCGTCTTCACGACCGTTACAAAATATCCACACAGGGTTGTCAATTTGCTCCAGAGCACTAACACTTTCTACAGATCCTACAGTTTCAGGTAACTGAAGACTTGGTTTCCTTGAATCAGAAAAGAAGTGACAGAGGCCAACTTGATTTGAAAGCTCATAGAAGTCAAACACCACTTTCCAATTCACATCTTCAATGAAAGACAGATTGTCAATCATACTTTGACTGCTAGTAAGAATAGTGTCGGTTGGTTTATTAACCACTAGGATGGGTTGATATGACTCGTCAAGTGATAATTTTGCATCACCGAGTAGAAGTTCTCGCAACCGTTTTTCGACATCAATCTCACTCTGACTTAGTTTGCTGTGACAAGATGGTTTGTCAAGTCCTCCCTCCCCAGGTTTTGTATGTGTTTTGACTGGTGTTTTGGGGCGTGTCCCAGTAGATATCGCTTGTGCCTTTAGTGGATGCCTTTCTTCATCAACTAATGTGTCTTGCTTCAAACTTTTTGATGCTTCACCTGTTTTTTGCTGTTCATTGGAAACTTGGATTAATCCCTTTTGTGGTTCAGATGACATCCCTTGCTCATCCCCATCTTTTTCTGGTTGGTTAGGTTGTGAAGATGTACTTGGTATGTCATTGGGTCCTGTTGCTATAATTGGTATCTCTTGACTGGGTCTTTGTTGTCTTGGTAACGATACATTTTGGGACATCTTCTCTGGTGGTTGATATGATGAATATTTTTCTCTTATATACAGAAGGTTTCGTAGAGGGCCCTTTTTCAATTGAAAGTCGCTCACCATGTCATTTTCACGGTACAAAGAAAAAACCCTGCCATTAACCTCCTCTTCATAGAATTCATTGGCTATTGATTCTGATAACCCTTCCAGTAGGAGAACCTCTCTCAGCTTATCAATAGTCCATTCTTTCATTGGGAGCACTCTTTGATCCTGAATGTTTGCTGCATGTCAAAAAATGGAAATATATTATAGGTTAAAAGAGAAAAACAATAAAATTGACAACTATTACAAATAGTACTGCATCAATATGTTGCATCGCCCCAATATGAGCAATATGAGAACACACAAAACCACAGAGCAATTAGAGTAAAGGTGACATCTTACCACCCTTAAGGGAAACAATTCATGATTCACTTTTCATCGTCAAGGTCACTGCTATCAAAATTGAGTGTTTTTGTTGATATATGGTATAAAACCCCAAACCATTCTTGCAATTTTCTTGCATTTTTGAGAAAATTGAGAAAGTGTATCATTTTCTATTTGCTGTCAAGTCCCTGACAGTAATTATCACACATTAGTCATTTGCAACTTAACCCTTTGAACCCCCGTAAAATTGGCAAAATCCTGCAAAATCAGCCTAATTTGGGTCATTTTTTTGTTATAAAAGCTGAAAAACACACTCTCCGCCCCCCGTAAAATTCAGATCCTAGATCCGCGACTGAAATCTGAGGTGTTTGTTTTGGGTTGTGCTGCTTCGAAGGAAAGTACAGAGGCCCAAAACAAATACCAACGATTTTAAACAATGATCCAATTAAAAGATAGCGCAATAAGTTATAATATTATTATTAATAAGGCTAAGAAGAAAAAAGAACTTTGTCTCAAATTTCTGTGCGCACAGGGTTAAAAATTCACATTTTACCGCATTTCCAAGTTGTTTTTCTAGGTTTTCAAAAGATTTTTTACTTTATTTTTTTACTAACAAGAAATAAATAATCGTATTAGATTGGATCGTGCTACTACGCAGGTTGTTAATATAGAACATAGGACTAGTTACACCATGTACAGGTATGTACATCATGTGCCTAAAATGTTCATCAGTTGACTTATTGACAATGGAATCATGCATGCATTATATGCAATGTGATTTCATTCAACAGCAATACTGCACATAATTATTTTTACAAATTCATTTCTTTAGAGCCCCATTTTGAAGAAAAATACAATATTTTAGCTGCAACTACAGAAATTGCTCAAAAGTTGTGAATTTTTTTTAGCTCAGATGCCTATTTTCTGCAAAAATTTCAGTTCACTAGACCCTCAAAAATCAGTTTCAAACGCCAAAGTTTTGCTCAAATTCAGTTAAGTAGACCCCTATTGCGGCGCTTTGCGCTTGACATACCTATCATTTTCAAATTTGAGTGCCCCCGGGACACAATCTCTATACTGCTTGAATGTATATGGATGTACATTCTAAGCTCTCATGTAGTTTTTGCCCTAAAGTTTTTAACTTACCCCAGTGGTGAGGCTAGAGGGGGGCCCCCCATTACTGACCATCCGTCGGTTAAAGAAGCGCCTGTCGTTAAACTTGAGCCGACCGGCCTCAGGCCGGGCTGCGATACCGCATACACAATCCATTGGTCTAAGCAGCCTTAGGCCACCTGCCAATGTCAGTTTCTGCCAAAATTACCTCATATTTTCACAGCATTTTGGCACCATTTCAGCTACAAAAATCAAAAAATGTTTCAATTAGCCTTCCTGCAGTGTGTCAAATAGCTAAAAACCTGGAGCTTCCAGGGGCTTTGCCCCCTGGACCCCCACCAGGGGCCCTAAAGCGGGCCCCTGGATCCCATCCGTTATTCGCTCTGCTTGCATGGTCAATCCAATTCTGTCGGTTTGTCTTCATATTGTGGCCCCCCACTTTCGGAAACCTGGCTACGCCACTGACTTACCCTGCTGTTTAAAAGCATCAATTCCTCTGTGATACTCTTCCTTATCAATGTGGACTTCAATTTGTAAACCTCCGTGTGCTTCATGATATGATTCCTCTAGGTTAAGAATGCTGGTTATTTCAGCTTCTAATTCACCTCTCTCGTACATTTCCCAAAGGTTTTCAAGTTTTTGTTGATGTGAGAATCGCACAAACAGATTAACTGAACCAAGAGCAATTCTATCTAGTCTTCCCAGTTCATTTGTCAGAAATAATTCCAGTAACTGTGGCCTGTGTTCTGCAACAATGCGAAGTAACAGGCTATGTTGAGTTGCCAACTTGTTATGTTGAGTTGCCAATTTGCTTTGTTCAGTAGACAGAGTTTCAATTTTGTCCTTCATCACATTCAAACAAACTTTCATCTCTTTATTATAAAGAAATTGGGAAGAAAGAGAAACAAAGAGTAATTATTAGAAGGCTCAAGTATTTTCTTAAGCATAACTTTAAGACAGTGTCAGTGATCACATAGAAGTATATTGTATACGGTATTCGCTATACGCTATATGTTATACAGGCATGGCGAGCTATTCATTTTTTCCCTAATAGTGCCCTCTTATGTGACCCGGTAGCATAAAATTCATGTGTTCGATTGAATCTATACACGTGCCCAAGTAAAATCGTGCAATGTATACCCGAATAGTATAGTTCTATGTGATCGCAGCCTAAAACAAAATCAGACATTACAAAAATTGCTGGAACTAATTTGGAAAATAAAAATTGTGTTCCTAAAGATGGAAATTAAAGTTTGCGTCATACATATTGCTAACTATAGTTATCCTGTCTTGAAAATTTGATGTTTTTTTTAAAACACAAGTTCGAGAAATACCATATTTTATGAAAAATTACATATTTTGACATAAAAATAAAGAATTTACATGTAAAATCTTGGGTATAAAACAATAACTTATTTACATTACCAATTTTTTGCTACAAAACATTTGGTCGTGACATCAAAATGACGAGTGACTCAAAACAAAATAACTTCAACACCGAGTTGAGACCAAATCAAATTTCGCGCTAGATTGCAAATGTTATTGAATTGTCATATACATTGGACCAAATGTTTGTTACCCATTCATACTTTAAATTCGATGGCAAATATTTGGTGACGTCACGACCAAATGTTTGGTAGGGAAAATTTTGTTTGGAGGCCGACTATGGTTTCGGCCTTATCGGCCTTACTGTTACTCATTTTCAGATTCAATACTACAAGGTCCTAATGTTAAAAATATTGAAAGAAGGTAGGGTCAATTTATAGTCGGCATTCAAACAAAATTATTGCTGCCAATCATTTTGTTGTGACGTCAAACTATGGACGGCCACAGATGTTGTTAGTTTTAGACACCTTTCTTGATTTCACACCCCGGTTTGGGTCACAACTCGATTGTGGGTTTAGGCACTGTTATGGGTTTTACACACTATTTTGGGGTTTTTAAGACACCTTTTTATTGTAAGGTAATAGACACCCCTATCAAATCTGTAGACACCTTTCTCTTGTTGACACCTTTTTGACACCTATGGCCGCCCATAGTTTGACGTCAACAACAAAATGTTAAGTAGTGCAAAATGTTTGGAGGCCGATTATAAATTGACCCAAACTGCAGGATTTTCAAAATGTGTCATAAACAATAGTAATCTTTATGTGGTGTTTTAAAAATCGTGTCACGAAAAGTGAACCCAAATGACAACAATGATATATGTATGTATATAACAAAATTAGATTGTACAATAGTTTATGAGACCTTTCACTATACAAAAAACAATCCTAAATAGAATAAAATAAACTTCTTATGCGTGTCAAAAATAAGTACAACAAAATGAAGGTCTCGGTTAAATGCACCAATAGGCTAGTAAAAATTAAAAAATAAGTCAAACAAATTGCAAAAGTAATGATATTTTCAGAATAATATCAGACAAACATATACAACAACTAGTCCAAAATCTAGAAAAATCTAATTGGTGGAACAGTGATTAATTTGCATAAAACAAAATGGCTGCTAAAACAGGGGTTAAAATTCCAAAATTGGTTAAATCGTGTTAAAAACCATTTTATTGTGTTCCACTAATCACAAAGAATCAGAAAAAGTATACTTTTACCCATCTCCGATTTATGGTTAATGAGTTATATCCAATTATGTGAAAGGTCATATCAGGGGTCACGCAAGAGGTCCTATGGGAGACACGAAATTCAACATTGTCTGATTTTCTTCAAAATGGTCTCAAAATGTTCCTTTTGCAAAAGTGTCAACAAGTTAGAACTAGCCCTAGTACTATTCCCCAGATCGCCCCTCCCACGGACCCACCAAACAAGCGCAGGAAGCGCACAAAGCGTGGACAGCTGTGGCTAGAGGAAGTAAAATCATGCACCGTATACCCGAATAGTAGTAGTTCTATGTGACCGCAGCCTATAACAAAATCAAACATTACAAAAGTTGCAGAAACTAATTTGGAAAATAAAAACTACGTTCCCAGAGAAAGATGGAAATAAACATTTGTGTCATTCATATTGCTTACCAGTAGTCATCCAGTCTTGAAAATGTGATGTTTCCTTGAAAACACAAGTTAGAGAAATCCCATATCTTATGAAAAATTCCACATTTTGACATTTAGAATAATAACATTACCAGTAAAATCTTGGGTATAAGTCATGAAAAATCAACAACTTAATTACATTACCAATTACTGTACTCATTTTCAGATTCAATACTACAAGGGCCTACTGTTAAAAATATAGAAAGAAGATAGGGTCAATGTATAGTCGGTATTCAAACACAATTTGTGCTGCCAATCATTTTGTTATGAGTCTATGGGCGGCCACAGGTGTTGTTGGTTTTAGACACCTTTCTTGATTTCACACCCCAGTTTGGGTCACATATCGATTTTGGGTACTGTTATGGGTTTTACACACTCTTTTGGATATTTTAGACACCTGTTTCATTGTAATAGACACCCCTATCAATTTTGTAGACACCTTTCTCTTGTTGACACCTTTTTGACACCTATGGCCGCCCATAGTTTAACGTCACAACACAAATGTTTAGTAGCGCAAACAATTTTGTTTGGAGGCCGATTATAAATTGACTCATACTTCAGGATTTTCAAAATGTGTCATAAACAATTATAATCTTTATGTAGTGTTTAAAAATCGTGTCACAAAAAGTGAACCCAAATGACGACAATGATATGTATGTATATAAACAACAAGATGAAATTGTACAATAATTTACATGTGACCTTTCAATATACAAAAACAATCCTAAATAGAATAAGCTTCTCATTTGTGTCAAAAATAAGAAAAACAAAATAAAGCCTCAATTAAAGGCACCAACAATGTTCTCAAATTTGACGTTTTAGCTTTTGAAACATGTTACTGTATTGCATTTTATAAAGTACTTCCACAGTTTATTGCATAAACATACTTGATGAACAATTGTTTGTCCTTTGAATTAAGTGAAAAGATTTTGAATATATGTAATATCCCTGAAGAAATCAAATTTTGAAATGAACAAGCTGGAATTAGAAACTGACAATTTAAGAAAATAGAAACATGCACTGCTGGCAAGAAAGTAGGGTCTGATCTGAAGAAAGAATTAAGGTTCAAATTGTCTTATGCCCATGATATACTATCAAGACGCAGCTAGCGTCTAGCTAGACGCTAACGAAGACGCTAAAGTTGAAAGTATTTTAACATGTTAGCGTTTGGTTAGCGTCTTCAAAGCGTCTAAAATCAAACCACATGCTAGCTGCGTTTTGCTAGTATATCATGGGCTTTAGGGGTCACTTCAATAGTCAAAATGGCGGTTGTCTGCCGGTTGGGGTTACAAATTCCACTTTATGCTTTTTACTTATCAGAGAATAGTAGAAGAAAGTTAGAACTAGCCCTAGTACCATTCCCCAGATCGCCACTCCCACAGACCCACCAAACGAGCGCAGGAAGCGCATGAAGCGTGGACAGCTGTGGCTAGAGGATGTTGGACACTGAGTGGATGTAGGACAAGGCACTGAAAACTCGGCTTAAAAAGAACAAAAAGTCTTTAAAATAATTAAAATTAAGCTAATAAACCTATTAACTTGAATTTCTGTGTCTTTGAAATTCATACCCTAAACACCGACTATAGTCGATCCAAATTAGATAGACCCTTGTTTTTTCGGATTTCTTTTAGTAAATATCAAACTTCAAGAAAAGTCATGAAAGAAAAGTTGTTTGTCTTTTCTTGACCAAACAAGATTTATAGATTTTAAAGTAAACATGTACTCCAAAATGGTCAAATCTTTACAAATTGGACAATTTCAGCCTCGCTCTGATATCATATGTTGTGACATCGGGCACCATTAATGATGTAAACTTTTGGAAACTTCCACTAAAGATTTTTGTAGGTAGATTGTTAAGGCCGAACCATAGTCGGCCGCCAAACAAAATTTTCCCTACCAAACATTTGGTCATGACGTCACTAAATATTTGCCATCGAATTTAAAGTATGAACGGGTAACAAACATTTGGTCTTATGTATATGGCAATTCAATTACATGTCCAATCTAGCGCGAAATTTTATTTGGTCTCAACTCTGTGTTCAAGTTATTTTGTTTGGAGTCACTTGTCATTTTGACGTCACGACCAAATGTTTGGTAGGGAACATTTCGGCCTTTACAGGTTGCTGAGTTTGAATTTCGCGCTACATGTAAGCTATTAAAATGGTCTATATTCTTAATGGGCCAAGTCCCCCAGGGGCACTCACTATCTAAAGTCACAGGATGTGACTCGGCAACATGAAAAGAAAAGGTCAACCGGTACAAACTTACACACAATAAATAGGGGGTCATTTGGTACACAACATAAATAAATAAAAATTCCTTTAAAAAGGAATTGTTCGGGCAATCATGATTGAATCTGTTCACTGAGAATATTAATTAGTCAAAAAACATGTCTTAAATATTTGACTAATTAAAATAAGTCATGCAAAGTGATTTTTCATAATTCATGAATAAATGCTGTAAATGTTTAAGAAATATTGAATAAAAATGTTTTGTGTTAAAAAAGATAGTTTCCATCTCTAGATATTCAATTTTTAATCAGTTAATTGATAAATGATTAATTGCATGACAGATTAGTTAATATCAAATGCGTATCTAATTAGTCAACTAACTGAATGACGCATGACTAACTGAATTTACTCAACATGACTAATATAATTCATGATTTGTCATCGCAACTG
>JXSR01S018999.1:0-10342 GCA_000969725.1 Ophiothrix spiculata | reverse complement strand
CGTGAATTTCCAACTTACAATTGTATAGGCAAATTATCTAGGTCAAAACCCATAGTAATGTTTGGTCGCCCGTAGGCGCCCTCACAAAAAAGGGATCATCCAAGTTTGAAAATGAGGGTCATTGAGGTAATCAATGCAATTTTGAAATATCCAATGGCCATATACGCCTTAATAAAATAAGAAGAAAAGGTCAGAATAACAAAACAATGCATTTTAAATACCAGCCCCAACTCATTGCAAAGGTCTGGCATTAGTAAAATCCGAAAATCAATATTATTTACGCTACAGGACTGATTTAAGAGTACTGTCAACCCTTCGTTTTCAGAAATGGTTTCTACTATGTAGCTCAGCAACGGAGAACCTAGAAGCATGCAGGTTTGCATACTGAACATGATGGTGAGGTCATTTTTGGACCAAATATGCAATTTTGACTCTCAGATTCAAAATGATATTGTTGGCCCAAAATTTTACGGGAAGCATGCCGTATCCAGGGGCTGCACTGCGGGAGTCGCACCCCTAAATTTGACAATGTGCAAAAAAAGGTCCACAAAAATCCTCGAAAAAAGTACACAAAAAAAGAATACCAAAAGCACCCAAATACCAGCTTTAAGGTTGTTTTTCGATAAATGCTACTCCAAACGCTTGTAAAATTACTGAAAAGGGGATTTTTTTTTTGCTATTTTATTTCATTTTAATTTAATTTAATTATTATTTTTTTCCTTTTCACGTTTAGAAAACCACTGACATTAGTTTTGGATCGACCCAAACGGAAAACGTTCCTCTAAAAGATCCACTTTTTGAAAACCCTTACTTCCTCGAAAAATTCCTGGATATCATTACGTACATTTAGCCCGTACATTAGTAGTTCTGAACCAGAAAGCGTGATCCAGTTATCTGGGTGATAATCGGATTACACGTTACAAACTTGACAAAAGATGAACCGATCAAATTGATCACTAAAAAAAGCATTGCACTGTATCTAGGGGGAATCTGAGCATCATGTGGGCCTGCTGGGTAATTAACCAAATTTTGCTTTTGTAAAATTTGAACTATTTTACTTTTTAGAACCTAGAAAGCAATAAAACCCCCACCCAAATGAACAAACATTTATTCAGTGCCAAGAGTTTATAGAAAGTCAACTAACATTTGAATTAAGTAAAATTTGAACTATTTTACTTTTTAGAACCTAGAAAGCAATATCTAGGGACGCATTTCTCAATTTTTTGATTTAAAATAGATCAACATTTATTTTTTTAAACCAAAAATCTCATTTTTTTCAAGTTTTGGTATTGAGTATAATGCATTCCTAGATATTGCTTTCTAGTTTATAAAAAGTTAAGTAGTTCATTATTAATCTTTCTCGTAAGATTTTGGGAAAACATGATTTCAAGACCTTTTTAGACCTACTTTGGACCTTTAAAATGACCTCGCCATCATGTTCAGTTTGCAAATTCGCTTCTAGAAATGTATATTTTCATATGGATTTTATAGGCACTTAACTCTGAAAATGAGGAATTGATAAGAGTTGACTGTACCCTTAAGTTAAGCGCACATTTAGGCGAATACGATTATCTTTTGATTGTGGGCAAAATTTATGAAATTTGAATAGAATCGGACATATTTATATAAAATGAATGAACATGAAAATAAAATCCTGTTGGGTCAAGAGAAGACAAACAACTTTTCTTTCATGACTTTTCTTGAAGTTTGATATTTACTGAAAAAATCCGAAAAAACGAGGGTCTATATAATTTGGATCGATTATAGTGACTGTACGACTGCTGAAAAATATACGCTTTTTGATGTATAAAATTGCTACCCTTTTCACTGTATCCACGAACCGCGACGATCCATGAAAAAGATACCCTTTCCAATTGATTTCTGGTCAGTGATTATAGCACCTGATATACTGAGTGCCCCCAGGGCAATAGATAAGACAACATCAGATAAACATGCAGCAAAGGACACTAGAAGCTTCTAGATTTAGACTATGATCACAATTGATCGTACGAACGGTTACGAGCAGCGTTCAGTCCCGTCTAGTAGGATCATGGGCACAGTGAGCTAAGTGAGAAGTGAGAGCGTCGCTTACTGCCTAAGGTCCTTCTAGACGGACTAAACACTGCTCGTAACCGTTCGTACGATCAATTGTGACCATAATCTAAGGAACGAGGGATTTCTAAATGCAAATTTGGGATACGTTTTATGTGTATTTCTATTGGGTCATGAATTGAAGAAAATATTACAAAAATCATATTTTTACCTTTCCTCAGAAAATTACAAAAGTGTTCTTATATATAGTAATGAACATGATTATATTATTCCAAATCCCGGATGGGGTTAGATTTTATCATATTTTGTAGTGGCCATGCCGGAATTCGTAATTTTCCTGGAATTTGGGGTCAGGCTGTGGTGACGGATTACCTAACTGGCCACCAGAATAGTTGCCACAACCACCCTCCTTGATCAACACTAAATAGGCAGGAATTATGAGGCTTTTCTTCATCCGCAAGTACTCATAATCCCAGTAACACACGCGCCGTAGAATCATACATGAACCGCACGCTGCGTCTCCTGCAGTTGTGATGTGTCCAGCTACGCACTAGGCCTAGGACTTTTCGTGTAATTTGCTACCCGGGTACCATACTTATTTTTCGGTCGGCTACCCGGGTACCCGACCGTATTAATAATTGAGCATTTGCAATGTTAGAACGGGAAACGGGTCTACTGGTCTACGGGTTTGACGGGTCTTCTATGACAATATGATGGCTCAATTACACCAAAAAAATTATTTTTTGCCGATTGTGGTCATGATTTTTACTTCAATCAGATAATGATTTTATCATAAATTGATGAACATGAAATTTTGATTCAAAAATTCTATATTTTTACTGTCTAGTTCGGGTAATCAGTCGGCAGATTTTGTACCAGGGTAAGCTCATGACGGGCGGGTACTTTGGTTTTAGTCCCAGGCCTACTACGCATACGCTCATCTGTATCAATTCACAATGTGAGGATGCCTATTTGGTATTGATCAAAGTATTGGTACCAGGCATAGCTATGACCATGATTCCCAGAAAGGGGGGGGGGGCAGTCAAACATACCATGTATGTATATCTGTAGACTGTTCAAATTTTGCAAAAATATTACGGTTAAAGTGAATAAAAAGATAATAGATATGAAAAATCAACCTGGCAAATAATTCCAATGATATAAATAATGACTTAATGACTGCATTAATTTAAATCTCTATAATGGAGATTTAGTAATAGGAAACATTTAAGGCTATAACGTTAAAATATATCATTTAACATCAACTAAAAAGCTCAAACATGTATGATGACATTTATTTTAGTTTTGATAATTCATAACAAACGACAGTATTAATGTGCCCTAAATCATGTAAATGATTGAACCATTCAGCCTATAAAATCAAACAACTTGGGAGGCTGATATGGTTTCCTCCAAAATGAACCCGAATCGATAGCATGACATCAAACCTTTTGACAATACTTTTCATTGAACCTGATTTCACCTTCCGTATTCTATAGAAAATAAATCATTTAATGAGGGTTAGACATTGTATTATATTGAACAAAGTTGAGCATTATTCAGCTTTATAGTTTTGTTCTGAACACATCCCCTCCAAATGTAATCTTACCATCAACAATATGCGCTTGGTGTCACAAATAAAAAAAAATGACTATAAAATATCATCAATATGCCACTGGCGCATATAGGGGCAATTCATGATCCACTTTTCATTTGCAAGGTCACCTCTATAAATGGTAGTAATCCTTCACTGGTTTATTTTACAATTCCCAAACCATTTTTTCAAATGTGCTTCCATCTTTTTGAAAAGTGAGAAAATGTGACATTTTCTAATTACTGTCGGGGCCCCAACAATAATTACAACAGAGTATAGTAGATGGGGATTTTTAAAATGCTGAAAAGCTTGTAACTTGAAAACAAATTGTTAGAATCAAGTGGATTTTTCAGGCTACATTTATGTTGTATTTTTTTATTTAGCTAGAAAAGAGGTGAGGTTTTCATCACACCAGAATCGTGAATTGCACCACAAACCATACATAACATAATATGCATCAATAGACCAATCCAAAGTGTAAATTGATAGAACCACAATTATCATTTCCCAGGACATTTAAAATTTATGCATGAACTACATACTTGACAGCATGTACGAGGGGGTATCAAAAAGTTTTAAAGATCACCAAGAAGAAATACAGCCAGGAAATGAAGCCTTTTTGAAGATTGGCCGTCACAAAAGGAGAGGACGCTATTCAAAATGGGTAAAATGAAGATAACATTAGGAGAGGACGTTCTTTGGTTTGGGTAAAACCCGGGAAACACAAAAGATGTTTAGTCGAGTGTGCAATGTCAGCCATACCTCAAAAAGGCTTATGCGTCGTAGTTTGACTCCGGATTTTGACCAATTTTCATAAATTTGGTATCAATGGAAAGAAGAGACCCTACTTTATACTATGGTATCAAATATCGTAACTTTTGATGTATCTTCATAGAATTACTGGCTGTAACACTTCAAATGCACATATGAATTTCTTGTGTAAAGTTAATAAATAGCACTCGATGTACAACTTTTTACGCTCAATGAGCAGCTGAAAACGGCAGAAAAACTGTGATTTTTGGGCGTATTTTAATTGGCGTTTTAGTTCTACTCATCCAAAATTCTATGCGCACAAACCATTTTAAAGCTTATTTTATATGCTACCCTGTAGTATATTTTTTAAAAATTCACTAGGTATAAGTTTGTCGTCATTTGCTTTTTTTTATCCACCAAATAGCCCAATTTGTCTGTGTAAAAGTCGTGATTTTCTCTATTTGTCCATCTTTCGCTGGTCATAACATTTCTGCACTTCATGTCAGATTTAGTGCGCAAGCGCCATCATATAGGATAAGTTATTATCTTTCGAATTATGTATAGTTAATAATGGTGGGGCTAATTAAACTACCGTCAATTTTAGAAGAAGTTCGCCCTGTCCAGCGTTTATGACAAATTAATTGTATAAATGTATAATGACTTGGTTCCAGTCCAGTGAACGCTCGCACACATTCGTTTTTTCTATTGTTGTACTAAGTCAATACAGGTAATAAATGAAAATCAATTATGTCTCTCTTGTTCTGTGTGCAATAAAACTTCATAATTTAGTTGACAAATTTGTAGTGGAGAAATTCATATGGTGATTTAATCTTGCCACATATCTTTAATTTCTCCATGCAGCATATCTGGTTAGTGGAGGCAGTTTATTGATATCTATCGACACCTGTATGGAAAGTATAAATGCCAATGATTTCATTTTTGCACCATAATGTACATAAGGATGAGTGACCATCCTGACAAATGTTCATCGATATAGCTCCTTCCTTTCTTGGTGACCTTTAAAACTTTTTGATACCCCCTCGTATTTTTGTGCATTTATGAAATGTATCCAATTCACTGATCGATAAGTACTACATGTACCAATCTACCAATCTTTTGACCCGGGCTTTTGACACCGCATTTTGTCATCAGTGACACCTTACACCTCAGTAATGGTTCAGTCAAATTGGTCTATACAAATTAAGGCATACATATGCATATTATGCAGTAAACCAAACAAATAAATGGTCAACCTACCATGTATTTCTTCAGGTCTGGTGACATTTACGGTGTTGTTGTAACCAGTAACTAAAATGTTGTAGTCCCCCTGAATGTTTATGTGCTCTGGCTTCTGTAAATTTGAATCAGCATCAGTTCCTTCCAATCCTATAAAACAAGAGTCATATAAAACAATTTGCAAAAATGGACTGTCCAGAAATTATATATTATTTCAGTGTATTTGAATCTGTAGATTTAATATAACATGTTCAATATCTACATTGTACCTCAGACAGCAAGGGTAGTTTAACACTTCTCAACTGTGATCAAGGTATTTTTCTACCCATTGGTGGTGCCCAATCCCTCATAAAGACTGCCTTCCCAAATAAACTGTATGTTGAATGGCAAACCACATGAACTACTGTACACTCATGATATTTGGCAGGCGGCGGACACAATTTATAGAAGATCCTAGATTTAGGGATGGGGGATTTCCAAAACGCAAATTTAGGGAACGATCTACGTGTATTTCTATTGGGTCACGTGACTCACGTATTTAAGAAAATAATTACAAAGATCATATTTTTACCTCTCCTCAAAATACTACAAAAGTGTTCTTATCGTAATTAGCATAATTATGTTATCCTAAATCCGCTGGGTTCACGCTCGTGAACCCCACTTTTTATATATGTTATCATATTTTTTACCGATTAGCAATATAATTTTAGCGGCAATCCCACACGATCCCGGAAGTTGTATTTTCCCACAATGTTTCTTATAGAGGCGGTATAGGACATGAGTCACATCGACGAGCTGGGGATCGTATACGATAAGAACGGCAATCATGCAATAGTTGCCACGACCACCCTCCTCTGGATATTTGGTATGTGGTGACCTGGGTGGGTGGGGCCTGGGCCAAAGATTTCCTTGCAGTGATTTCAGCATAAAATATGCTTATTAAGTGCCTGGTTTGCATAATTTATGCAAAAATTAAGCTTTTTGGCTTATCCTCTGAACCGGATGATCAACATTCATGTTCAGTGATAATGAAATGAAACAGCCTTGGTCACATAGCAAAAGTAAAAGTACAAAATATGCTAATTAAGTACTTAATTTGCATAATTTATGCAATTGGTTAGGTAAATTTTTTTCGCTCGCAAAACATATGGTCAACACTCACAATATTTAAAGTGGGTGAGGCCTGGGCCAAAGATGTCATTGCCATATTTAAATTTGAGTGTAAAATATGCTAAAAATGTACCTAATTTGCCATAGATTATGAGAATTTTTTTTACATAGGTTATGAGAAAAAATATGAGCAACATTTTGGTATCAAAATCCCAAAAAGCTTGATAACATGTTGAGGCAATTGGACCATGCTCCTTTAACGGGTTACACTTACACCGCAAAATAAAAGTCCCATTTACGCATCAATCTCAACCTTTCATCACTCGTGCGTGCCCTCGTTGTTATGACACGGCAAGATTATATCAACTTCCCCAAGTCAATTTTGAATTGGGACCACATTTACTTGTTGGGTTGTGTACTACGCTGTAGTCCTTCTTTTTGCCAAAAATCGATGGTTTTAGTAAAATAACACAAAAACAAGTTTGGTGACCAATTTTTTTTTATTTAAGAAATTTTGAAGATCAAACTGACGCGCATCAGATATCAAAAACATTTTTTAAAAACTTAATGTTATACCTGCTTTTATTCAGAATAAAATGTGATTTCCCATAGGGCTATGTCAAAAAAGTTTTACTGAAAACATGAACATTTTTTTTAATGCATTATTGCCCAAAATCGAATTCGGCGACCCCCTGTTTATATATCGGATTTGTGATAGGCATCAATTTAATTGTCTATGGATGAAGTGTAAGCGATTTCTATGAACAATTTTGAAAATGGTTTTAACCCGTTAAACATTGCTATGGCAAAGGCATAAAGAAACCTATTAACGCAGCCTCACAGTGACGACTTGTCGTCAACGAAAGGTAATGAACTTAAAAATCTATTCAAGATTAACATATCCTTCCACAACATCTCAACGACAAGTGACGGTTAAAAGCGATCTTGGCCGACATAAATGAGCAAAGACTGATGATAGGTTATGGAGGATTGAGGTGGCCAATGAAATGAACAGTTTTTACATTTTGTGATGCCATAAAATTAGTTGCGATATCGTTCAGATTTCATTGGCCACCGCAACCCTCTGTGACCCATCGTCAGCCTTCGTTCCTTTACATTGCTACCAGCGGTCACTTGTCGTCAAGTTATATACCGCTGAAGATCGCTACCATCCATCAGCAAATCTTGGTTTGATTTTCAAGTTTGTCACCTTACCGTCGACGACAAATCGTCAAAGTGCGAGGCTGGTCTTACAAACCTGATGCTTCTTGCTCTTGTGATTCTATATCAATATTCTGGTTGCCGGTAGTTGATTGTAAACTTGCTGTGCCTGGTTGTGATTTAGCATTGGTAGCCTCGTTGCTGGTGGCCCATTGTAAACCTGATGCTCCTTGTTCTTGTGTTTCTGCATTGTTAATGTGGTCCCCAGTGGATGATTGTAAACTTGCAGAGCCTGTTTCTTGTGCTCTAGCATGATCTGCTGCCTGATTGCCGCTGGATGAATCTGCTGGTCTGTCTGCCCCACCTAGCAGCCCTCTACAAAGTTTCAACTGGATATTAGATTGGTCTTTAACTCCATAGTCAGCTAGTGTCAGTAAATTGCTCATCTTAAAAATGATAAGATATATTTTTAAAAAAGTTGCAGTCAAGTATTTTCAAATAATTTAGAGTCTACTGGTACCATGCGAGTATGCATGCTGCTGCAGTTAGATGATCTTTCCAAAAAGGAAAATAAGAATCCCAGCTTTTTCTTGATGATCAAATTTGTCAAAATTATGGTTAAGATTAAGCATTTAACACAGCCCGTTGTTGTACTACATTTTTTTTTTGAGAGGCCATGGCCATTATGTTTTTCTAAAACTGTGGGGAAGATGTGGCAAGCGCAGGGAGGTTGCCAAGTACATCACTCCGCAAAGCATGTGGCTGTGAGAAAAATGGCTTAAAAAACACGTTAATCACGCGCCACATAGCTGCGTAATATATAGGGGGGAATTATGCAGATGCAGATGTACCATCAAAGTTATCAAATTTTATCAAAAAAGTGCCAGTTTTGGTTGTTTTTCTTGAAAACTAACAGGGTGACCATATTTTTTTAATTTAAGCATTTTGAAGTCCGCAAAAAGTGCTTATGTAAAAAATTAAAAATTAAATGGAGCATTTATTATTTTACAAGCACATAATGATTGACTTATAGGAGTTTTCCCTATACTTTGTATGGTAAATCGGGCGATTTTTTGGGAAAATATGTACTTTTTGAAATGCCTGTATCTCAAAAATGAGCACGGTGACCTATATTTTTTATTTTAGATTCGTTATCAGCACAAATAAATCTACCAAATACTAAATTTTTAAGAAAATCAATGAAGGATTTGCATCTCTGGGTTTTTGAGAGATGCAAATTTTACATTGATTTTTAAAAATTTTAGTATTTTGTAGATTTATTTGTGCTAAAAACAATTCTGAAATAAAAAATATAGGTCACCATGCTCGTTTTTGAGATACAGGCATTTCAAAAAGTACATATTTTCCAAAAGAAAATCACTCAATTTACCACACAAAGTATAGGGAAAGCTAGCTCAAAAAAGTCGATCATTATGTGCTTGTAAAATAGTAAATGCTCCATAGATTTTTTTTAATTGTAACATATGTTAAAGCATTTTTTGTGTACTTCAAAATATTGAAATAAAAAAACATGGTCACCATGTTAGTTTTCAAGAAAAATGTCAAAAAACATAAATTTTTAAATAAAATTTAATTACTTTGATGGCACATTTGCGTCTGCATAATGTCACGCGTATAAATTACGCAGCGATGCGGCGCGTGATTAACTAAATGTGTTAGTAAAGCGTGTGTTCAGTGTGCATTGAAATTTATGTACGCAAAAAGATTGTAAACATTTTTTTGAATTTTTGCTATTTATGAAAAAAATCATTATCCCATAGTCATAAGCAACTGCATATCTCTTAGAAAACCGAGAATTGTGCATGCACTAAAACTGCTGTGTTCATATTAAAAACTTCTAGCCTGAAAGGAGCAATAAATATTTCAACGCTGTTCCATATACACTGCATGAGTTTTGTTTACACAGACATGCTTGCATGAGCACAGTATATATCTGTACACTAAATTTCGTTCCAGCTGATTGTTTACTGACTTCGATGTCCGAGAAGACAGCAAAAACGGGGGCAGTTCTTCATAACCAATCAGGACATATTTTATATCAATAGAAAGCTAGTCTTCTGAATATTCATGATCAACCCGAAGGCAATGGAAAAAGAGCAGACAGGCCAATTGGCGGTTACACTTATAGCGACAAGTCCCTTCCAAATGGCTGAAATAACCATTTTGCCATTGAAAAACAGATTTTTGAGGATATTTTAGGTCAAAAAAACGGGCACTTCTTAATAAGAAAAATGTTTGAAGTAAGATTTTTATGATATAGTGTAGCCGCAATTAGTATCCCGTTATCATTTTGTGATTATTTGACCAAATTTTGGTCATAGATAGAGTAGACACCCAGGATGAAGAAAAGTTAGGGTGGCAAAAATGTACCTGTTGCAAATAATTAATATGGCTCTTAATCCAAAATGGCCACCA
>JXSR01S018998.1:41014-58459 GCA_000969725.1 Ophiothrix spiculata | reverse complement strand
TAAAAGCAGAATATAAACAACAGAGTAAACTTTTTGTAAATTCTGAAACGGATCTATTAAGCATAGCTATATCTAAAAAAGGAAACTATGTTGTTTCTAAATATGCAGTAGGATTTGATGTTTTCTATTCAGATGGAAAGTTTCAGAAAAAGGAAAGTGTGATAAATGAACAATACGGACTAGGGAAAACAAATGTGTTAACATGGACCCAAGTCCATGCTGCCCTACCCAGAAAAGTACTGATTTATGTCCAAAATCGATCTATGAGGTGGCAATTAATGTAGGGCCATACTTTGTGTAGGAAAGCATTGACTTCGGAGTGTTGCATTCCTGTATTCAATTGTATAAGTATTGAATTGTATTGTATAATTGTATAAGTGGTTTATTTCGCGCTACATTAATTTTCGCGCTCAATTCACCTAGCACAAAAATAAATGTAGCTTGAAAAGTAGTATTTATATACCGCCGCACGTTAAAAAGATCACATGCGCGAAAATAAAAGCGCATGAAAAGATTCAAAAAAGCTCAAAAAATTAGACTTGCGCGAAAATTACTGAGCGCGAAAATATTGGCGTTTACAGTACTAATACAAAAGATGGCAGGATTCTAGTATGAAAGCTGAAGGTGGGGAATCATTGGAAAATATAGTGACAGATCATGATAATGGAGGAAGTCTGATGACAACATGTGTTTTTAATACTAGACCAGGACGAATAAATCATTTAAATTGGACATATGTTGCTGTTTGTGATTAAAAGAGTGATAAAATGTGCCTGTATGATATGCAGACAGGAAAAGGACAAATATTGATGTCCAAACATGTGACATGTGACCCGTCATATCGAAAGGTACCTTAATACCGGCATGGTAAATTACGAGATACAGGCCATTGAAGCTGGGTATTGCCAAAAATCACGTCCAAGGTCGAATTTCTAATTTCATCCGAAACATTACATTTGAAGTGTATTCTATCATATTAATCAGGCTCCAACATCTAAAACCTAAAATAAATGTTTTAAAAATAGAGATAAAAATCCTTTCTCCATGCAAGTTTTACCAGTTCAGAAATTTCGAACTCGATTTTCTCAGTACTACAGTTTTCTGAATCAGCCCGATACCTTTTACCAATTTGGATGTAAATTTGCAATCCAACATCCAAAAGCACGGTGTCATTTTAAAGCTTAAAATATAAATCTTTCAGATGAGACCAAAAAATCAATTTTCATTTTGGGACCCTTAAGGTACCTTTCGATATGATGGGTCACATGTGTGCTTTGATGAAGTGTCTGACTGTTTACTTAATAGTAGAATGACAGAAAAAGGCGAGCAGTGCAATGCTTGATTCTGATAGAGCAGTAATTGAGGATCTCTGGATTCTTTCCGCTACTTTTCCATTCACATATTTTTTTTAGGGATGGTACAATTTGTGACCCCACTTTATTTTTGGCAATTTTAAACCAATATCACAAAAAATATATTTATACGCATTTTTGAAATCATCTGCGGTCATTAAGGGGGTCTTATTGGGGGGTCGAAACAGGTTAAAGGTCAAATTCTCAAAATGCTCCGATTGACCTAAAATTTGATATGGATGTACTTCAGGACATCCTAAGCAACATAAAATTTTTAAAATCATCTGAGGTCATTAAGGGGGTCTTACGGGGGTCGAAAGGGGTAAAAGGTCAAATTGGCAGATATTGATTTTTGATGATTTTTTCATACATTTTTAAATTTGTTCAAATTTGACCCGGAAGTGACCCTTAATGACCTTTGAAATGTGTTTATGTTGCTTAGGATGTCCTAAAGTACATTCATATCAAATTTCAGGTCAATCAAAACATTTTAAGAATTTGACCTTTAACCCCTTTCGACCCCCTTAAGACACCCTTAATGACCTCGGATGATTTTAAAAATGCGTAAAAATATTTTTTTTGTGATGTTGGTCTAAAATTGGCAAAAATAAAGTGGGGTCACAAAAGTGGGGTCACAAAAGTGGGGTCACAGAAGTGGGTGGTCACAAATTGTACCATCCCTTTTTTTTACATGAATCGATATAATATGTTCATAGTATATCCTTTCAAATGTTTCCCCATGAATTTGTAGCATATTGGAAAGAAATTCAATTCTCTACCAACTATAACTTTTTTCTCTGGAAGAAAAAAAATGGTGTGAAAACAGTGTTTCTAGTTTTAAATCTTTTTTTTTCTTCTTTCGATTTTACTGCATTTTTAAGCTTTATTTAGAGCATTTCTGTAACTTAAAAGTTTTCTAATGCTATGTGTAATCTAGGCTAGTTCCAGATATGTTTACCAAAAGATAAAATATCCAATATTTGAATGAGAAACGGTTCAAATTACTAATTCTTAACAGAAACAAAAACTGCCTGTCAAGGTATTTGTTTATCATTGTTAAATAATATACTTATCTACTGTACTTTGAACTTGAACCTCGGAGCATTAATTAAGATTTAGTTTCCAATCTACATACGTTAAAATCAGTACAAGTTACAAAAACTAACAAACATTTCTGCTGCTGCAACCGAACTTGCCTGTGGTGTGTGTTTCCAATTCTTTGTGAAACCACATGAACCAAAGAATCTACCAAAATGTTCACATATTGCATGTCAAATATGCCTGCAGAAGATGACAGAAGGCATGGGAGGTGGGCTGGAGATTATTGCATGCCCTCTATGTAACAGAATATCATGTCTGCCTGAGGAAGGAATAGATGGACTGACAACAAGTTTGACTGTAAGAAATCTTGCTGAGAGACATCCAGAAGGTATTAAACAATTCAAAGAATATGTGAAAAGTCAACTTCAATGTGGTCAAGAAAAAACTGGTAATAAAGTGACAAAACTGAAGGAAATGATAAAGCAAACACAGGATGCAATTAAGATTGAAGAACAGGAAATTGAGAAAACTGTTGAAGCTGTCAAGAAGAAAGCAGCACAAGAACTAAAAACACAGCTTAGACATAGCAGTGGACTTGATCAACTCCAGGAACAACTTGCTAAACTGGAAACAGAAATGAAATATATTGAAGCATCACAATCAAAACTTGAGACAATGACTGATGAAGAATCCCATGCTCAAACTGATGTTATCATAAACCAGCTTGAACAACTGAACATTGACAAAGTAAAGGAAATCACTAGTGGCCCATGTGTTGGTAAATTTCTTCCAAATGTACAACTTGGTAGAATTGTGAAACTTAGACAACTAGTATTGGTGCAAGAATTTGGTGAGTTTGAATATGCATGCGATATAGCATCAAACTCTAATGGACTCCTTGCAGTGTGCGATTGCAAATCAAGTCTCTGTATTTCAGAAGGACAAATCAAAGTATAAACTGCAGAGTATTATCCCTGTATATTCTGAATCGCCATTATCAGGCATCGCCATATCTGGAAAAGGAAAGTATCTTGTTACTAAATGTGCACCAGGATTTGATGTTAATACACTTCAGATGGAAAGTTTCATAAAACTGTAATAGAAGAACAATCAGGGGAGATATTTGTCCAATCCGGTAAGTTATTTGTGCAAGCAATGTCAATTTGTAACACCAAAGACAACAGTATTCTAGTTGGGTCAAATGTGCAAGATGAAGATGATGAATTATCGGAAGATATAGTGACAGTTCATGATAATGATGAAAAGCTCATAAAGACAACAGTCATTGATATTTAACCATACCACATTACTGACATTAACGGGATACATGTTGCTGTAAGTGATTATCATTATAATGAAGCAGCCATTTATAATATGGGGACAGGACATTACATTCTGAACATTCAAGTTCAAATTCCATTAGGTATATGTTATGATGAACAGTCGGACTGTTTACTGATTGGTGGCATGACAGAGGAAGATGATGAGGGTTGGAATAATGGAGTGTTTGGTTCTGGTGTGATAGAGCAGTACTGCAGGGTCTCTGGTAAGCTGGTCGCTCGTCTAGCTCATGGATTGAATGCTCCTTATGGACTGACCATTACTGAAGACAATATGCTAGCTGTAGCCGATAAAAAGACAATCAAACTATACAAACTGAACTAGAAATTGGGCAAATAGCAATCTTGGAGAAACACGACACAACCCATTAAATCAATTTGCGCCTTGCACCAAAGAGGTCACAGGTTCGTGCCCAGTGCTTTATGTGCATTTGGTTTTCAGTCCATGCTCGCTTCCGCAGGTTTTTCTCCGGGTACTCCGGCCTTCCTCTTGCATTCAAAACTGAATTTAAAAACATCTTGGAGCCCTGTTGAAGATAAGCTTCCTTTAGCTTACTTGGTGAAAGCCTAAATAAGGTGATCAGAATTTGCTGCATATATACTGGCTATATAAAAAAAGAAACAAAGATCTTTGCTACAAAGAGGTAGAAGTTTATCCCAGGTTTACTCTCTAAAATGTGTATAAAATATTTAGTTTCCAAATATTTGCTAGCTTGTTAATATGAAAGACAAATCAAAAGTCATTAACAGTTCTCAAATTCAAAACCAATATTTTGGTACTCTTGACTAATATTCTAGCAATTGCATCCTGCTAACCAGTATTTTAAAATATTGTACCAAAATGGCCTGAAATGACTGGTTCCATAAATAACAGGATGTCCACTTCCTATTCGTCCCAAAATAAAATCTATTTCTTCAGGACAAAGCAGAATAAACAACAGAGTAAACTTTTTGTTAATTCTGAAACGGATCTATTAAGCATAGCCATATCTGAAAAAAGAAACTATGTTGTTACTAAATATGCAGTAGGATTTTATGTTAATTACTCTTCAGATGGAAAGTTTCAGAAAATTGTAAGTGTGATAGAGGAACATCACGACAAGGAAAGACTGCTGTGAAAGCATGATCAATTTGTAACACTAAAGACGGCAGGATTCTATAATAATTTTTTTAAGCCAGGGCACCTCATTGCAAGTTAAAGGTGAGGAATCATGGAAAAGTTAAGTAACAGTCAGTGGCATGCACACGATTTACTGAGTGGTGGGGCAAAAATGACATGAGACTTAAAACTAAACAAGTATACCAAAAAAAATGTAGCTTTTGAAAACTGACGAGCACAAAAAAAGAGGTTTCATGAGTGTACAGACAACTTTTCCAACGATTTATAATACTAGTTAAAACTACAAAGTGAGTCAATAAATGTGAAGTGCAATAGTTGAATAGGCATATTTTGACATTGACTTTTGAAAAATACCCTTTTTTTGAAAAAAAACTTTTGTTTTGAAAAAACACCCCTTCTTGTTAATAATCAGTATTTTAAAGGGACTAGCCTTTTAAAAAAAATTATTTATCCATCACATGTATAGAAACGAAGATCTTTTTAAAATATGAAACTAGAAACACTGTTTTCACAACATTTTTTGCGCCAGCAAATTACAATTTTCTCAAATATTCCTCAAAATCATGGAAAACTACTGGTAGGTAATATTATTATAAATATCTTCTATTGAGTTGTTATGATTTATGGGAATACTTCCGGGGTACCGGGTCGGAGGTCAAAGGTCACAGCAGAGAGCGGTCTGGGTTTCGAGAGAAGAGTTTGACAAAGTAAAACTTGGAATAAATGTTGTATAAAGAAGTTAGACTGACTCTAAAGTAGTCTCGACATGAGTCATGTAAAAAACATGTGGGTAAAAAATTAATGGGGAAAATCTAGGTCAGTCCCTTTTAAAACCCTAAACACAATCAATGCTTTCTGTGTATATTCATAAAAAAGACCCCTTTTTCCTTGGTTTTTCTTTCATGCATGCATAATCTTATATAGCTGAGTGGGCTCCCTGGGACGAATTAGAAGCATTGAAGCCACAGACTAGCTAGCTGTCATTGCTTTGATTAACCCTACCCTCCTATGTACTACAAAACTACAGGCAGAAATCAGGAATTAAGTCCGAATACGTCATAGACGGTGGATATAAATGGGCACGGAACTGCTGCCAAGGCAGGCCACGCTCGTTGGCTTGCCATAGCTGGACATTGGGTCGGGGTTTAAGGGGGTCAGGGATTCGGATCCAGAGAGGGAACCAGACATATTCGGACTTACACAGTTTTTCAACGTGCAAATCATCTAATCTCTAAACTAAGTAAGCCAAAAATCATAAACTTTTCATTATATTATTAAGATATATTTATTTCTCTCTCATAATACCAGTATCTTTATATGTATGATATAAAATAATAAAAGTTATAAAAGATATTGTATTAAGTAAATGAAATTGTTACTACACCACCCAATAAATGACAAGTGACCAACACACAATTAGGGTATAATAAAATATCAAATTGAAATTTGTTGATATGCGACTTACTTTTCCTTGATTGTGTCACAATTAGTCATATGAGTGCCCGGGGTGAGTGCAAGAAAATTGTATCTGCAATGGCTGCTATGTATTTATCACTAGAGTGTGAAAATTGCTTGAAATGGTTTGTCACCTGAAGACCCATTTCAAGAGCCACTGACTCAAGATTGGACATTACATCAGTGTGTAAAGCAAATTTATGGAAAATGGAGCTATTGCAGATGACAAAAATGTCTTTGACCTTGCCGGTTCGGGTTGGTTGATTTTGTTCTGAACAATGGAAATTGCCAGCCGGTTCCGGGCGGTCAGCTGCCGGTTTAGTTTTGAAGCGGTCCCTAAGCAGATGAGATATATCATCTTTATAACCCGATTCTAGTCCAGTTTGTACAGTCTGACAGCTATTTCGTCAGCTACTGCTAACACATTGTCTTCAGTAATAGCTAGACTGCAAGGAGCATATAATCCATTAGCTAGACAAGCCACCAGCTTACCAGAGGTCCAACAGTACTGCTCTATTACACCAGACAATGATTCGGTATCGTCATCTTCCTCTATCATTCTACCAATCAGTAAACAGTCAGACAGTTCATCATAGCATAACCCCATTGGCATTTGGACATCAATGCTTAGAGTCTCCTTTCCTGTCTCCATATCATAAATGCACACTTTATCACTATCATAATCACATACTGCGACATGTGTTCCATTTATGTCTGTTATAACTCCTGGTCTTAGACCAACAGGTATTGTCTTCACAAGACATCTATTGTCATGAACTGTCAGAATATTTTCCCATGATTCCTTGCATATACTTGATCCGACTAAAATACTGCCCTCTTTTGTTCTAGAAATTGAAAACGTCAATACATCCTTCTCTGATTGTTCCTTTATCACAGGTACGGTTTTCTTGAACTTTCCATCTGAAGAGTAAACATCAAATCCTGCTTTATATTTAGTAATCAGGTAATTTGATTTTTCAGATATGGCAATACCTGACAATACCAATTTAGATTGTGCAAAAAATATACTTCGCTGTTTATATACTGTATTGTCCTTCTGAAATACCGCAACTCGTTTTGGTTTGGATTTTCCATCACCCACTGCAAGAAGTCCATTGGAGTTTGATGCTATAGCACTGACACCTACAAATCCACCAAGTTTGTGGACTAATTTTAGTTTCCTTGGTATCAGAATTCGACCAAGCTGTTTATTGGTAGCAAATTTACTAACAGACAAGGCACTTGTGATGTCCTTTACTTCATCAATCTTAACCTTCTCAATTTGGTTTGCGATAACATCAACTTGGTTATTAAATTCTTCATCAGTCATTGTCTCAAGTTTTGACTGTGATGTTTCAATATTTGTCATTTCTGTTTCCAGTTCAGCAAGTTGTTCCTGGAGTTGATCTAGTCCATTGCTATGTCTAAGCTGTGTTTTTAGTTCTTGCATTTTTCCATGTCAGCTTTAACAGTTTTCTCAATTTCCTGTTCTTCAATCTTAATTGCATCCTGTGTTTGCTTAATCACTTCTGTCAGTTTTGTCACTTTATTGACAATTTTTTCTTGACCACATTGAAGTTGACTTTGCAGGTATTACTTGTATTGTTTAATACCTTCTGGATGACTCTCAGCAAGGTTTCTCATAGCTATCATTGTTATCAGTCCATCTATACCTTTCTTAGGCAGAGATGATTTTTTCTTGCACTGTGGACATTTAATAGTCTTTTGCCCATCTAAATATGTGGACATTTTGGTAGAGTCTTTGGTTCATGTGGTTTCACAAAGAATTGGTAACACACACCACAGGCAAGTTCATGTTTAGCAGCAGAAACAAACGTGGCAGCCATGTTGGTTAGCTTTTGTAACTGATACTGATTTGATTGAATGTAAATAAAAAACTTAATCAAAATTAATTCATCTGTTCATCGAGTTCAAGTTCAAAGTACAGTAGATAATGGTATTATTTAACAATGATAAACATATATACCTTAACAGGCATTTTTGTTTCTACAAGTTATTGGTTATTTGCACCGTGTCTCGTTCAATTGTTTGATATCTTATCTTTTGGTAAATATATCTGAGACTAGCCTAAATTACACATAGAATGGTTTAACCTTAAAGTTGGATTTTCATAATTGACTTTTGAAAATACTGGTTCTCGGAACCCCGCAATCTCGCTGGCCGACGTGATCCCAAAAAATGTAGATATTTTTATGACTTTTTCAGCCTAGTTTACAACTTGACCTCATATGACCTTTGACTTTTGCTATGTGACCTTTGACCTCATCAACATATGAGGGTTCTTATATTATATCCAAAACCCAAGTTTGGTTTCTAACTTTTAAAATTAGGCCAAAGTGACATTTTCAGCCTATTTTACAACTTGACCTCAAATGACCTTTGACTTTTCAAAACATTAACATATGAGGGTTCTTATATTACATCCATAAATCAAGTTTGGTTCCAAGGACTTCAACTTTTCAAATGAAAATTTCAGCCTATTTTGCAACTTGACCTCATATGACCTTTTTCCTTAGTATGTAACCTTTGACCTCACCCCCTTGCTGCACCCATGACCCAAGTTTGCTCATTATCATGCTTTGAGGTGTCCAAGTGTGGGAAAATATTGGATCCACAACATGATAATCATAAAATTGGATGATTTATGCCAAATATTAATTGGTCTCGCTATGAGTTTAAAAATATTGGGCTCAACTATGTCTTGCCCAATATTTCGGCAACTCGTAGCTTGACCAATAAATATGGGCTCAATCAATCCAATTCAATACCAAAATCCATTGAAGTATGCAGAAGTTAGAGGCAAATGTCAACCCTTTTAACAATGCAGACGAGGATGCAGACATCCACTATACTATGCTATAATCCCCTTCTAATTTTCGAGCCAGATCTAGGGATAAGCCAGGGGATAAAAAATACTCCTTTTAGTGAAAAACAGTGTTTGGTTTTTTTAAATATCCCTTTTTGTTAAAAATCAGTGTATCCTTCTGCAATACCTACCTTGTCTAAGAAGTGACAGAGCATCTTGGCTATTTGTGACCATTTCCCTCCCGGGTGTTCAAGATTCCAACTGACCTCTGCATTAGTGCACATGAGGAGTCCTGCAATTCGTACCTTGTCTAAGAAGTGACAGAGTATCCTGGCTATTTGTGACCATTTCCCTCCCGGGTGTCCAAGATTCCAACTGACCTTTGCATTAGTGCACAATCGGAATCAATTCCTACCTTGTTTAAGAATTAGTGACAGCATCTAGGCTATTTGTGACCATTTCCCTCCCGAGTGCCCAAGATTCCAACTGACCCCTGCATTAGTGCACAATAGGAATCAATTCATACCTTGTCTAAGAAGTGACAGCGCATCCTGGCTATTTGTGACCATTTCCCCTCCCGGGTGTCCAAGATTCCAACTGACCACTGCATTAGTGCACAAGAGAAATCCTCCTGCAATTCGTACCTTGTCTAAGAAGTGACAGGGCATCCTGGCTATTTGCGACCATTTCCCCTTCTGGGTGTCCAAGATTCAAACTGACCACTGCATTAGTGCACAAGAGAAATACTCCTGCAACTCCTACCTTGTCTAAGAAGTGACAAAGCATCCTGGCTATTTGTGACCATTTCCCCGTCTTCTGGCGAGATAGGATTCCTCATCGTCAGCATTGCTTGCAACTCTTTCACACCATCTTCAAGGCACTGGAATTAGACCAAGAAACCTAGAAATTTTAGTCAGGTTAACTTAGGGGCGGCTTCAAAACTCAACCGGCGGTTGTCTGCCGGTTTTGGGCGGTTGGCTATTGTTTATTCTGGTTGAACTGCCCACAACCGGCAGGCAACCGCCGGTTGAGTTTTGAAGCTGCCCCTTACTATGTTCAAAACTTAACACCCATTTCAAAGTTAACCCTTTCAACCTTAGCAAATTCACACATATTCCCATCACTCTAGTCAACCTAAAAATTCTGAATCACTACGGTCTAAGCATTTTACTTATTTTAATTCTGATGTTCTTGGCTTTTTTCCTCCTGTTTTTATCCTAAACTCACCTGATTTGTTCCAATTATCAGCATTGAAACCAGAAATATTACTTATGTCTACTAATGTATCCGTGAATTCATGATTCACTTTTCATCCTCAAAGTCGCCTCTATCAAAATTGAGTTTTGTAGCTAGTAAGAATCCTTGACTGGTACATGATACAATCCCCAAATCGTACTCCGGTAACAGAATGGTAATTTGACCGAGAATGCGGCTATCGGACCGATCAAGCGTTGTTCCTTGCTTACGCACAATTTGGCAGGAAAACTTACCCGAATTTTTAGGGTGCAAAGAGACCTGTACTTTCTTTAATCTATGCCCCAAACCATTATTACCTTGAGTAACTGCAGTTTATTCTGTTCCCTCCTCTCTCTGTTCTCTATGATAGTATGGCAATACATATAGCACAGGGCTCCCCTCCTCCAATATTCTCACCTTGAGTAACTGCAGTTTATTCTGTTCCCTCCTCTCTCTGTTTTCCATGATGGTATGACAATACATATAGCACAGGGCTCCCCTTCTCCAATGTAAACACTCAGCCATCTCTTTACCGAGCACAGTTTGTGCGTATGTATTGGGACAAAACACTTGGTAGATGACGTTCTGAGGCTGTGACAGAGATTCTGTGTATTTGTGTTAAGAGAGAGAAAACCAAGACAAGAATGATTACAATGCAATGTTTCTGAAATACAAAATCAAGCTCTATTTAGAGGAGAGATACCAGACTTGGTAAGATCGTTATTCCTGTATGAAGATCAAATTCAGTTCGTAATTTATTCACAGTAAATTATTTCATTTACCCTTAAGGAATTCCTATACTGTAGAATAAATGAATTCATTTACTCTTAACTCTATATCAATTTTTAGAGCACACTATGAACATAGGAGAGTATTTTACAGCATTTTTTTACTGAATGAATCCTGTTCTACAAAATTGTAGCTTTGACATTTTGAATTCTATCGGCCAGAAATGTTTGAAAATTTTCCAAAAACCCAAAAAGATACAATTCAAAATTTCATCACAAAATTTTTAGGATAGGTCCCGTTCAAAAAGAAAATGCTCTAAAATGTTCTCCAAATGTTCATAGATTGCTCTAAAATTGATTTAAAGTTGAGAGTAAAGAATTCCTTTACGGTAAATGAATTCACGGTAAAAGAATTACGACCTTTCCCAAACTGAATTGATATGGCATCTCAAACTAATAACATGAAAAAAGATGAAAGGATTTACATGAACAGCATTTTGGTAACTGCAACACTTGTGGGAAAGTCTAAATATTCCAATATCAACTTTGATACCCTGGCCCCTAAAGTCTGTATTCAAAGGTGTAACCCAAGTCGTTCCCAAACATCAAAATGACACCCTATTGGGGTCAATTTCAAGGACATTTTGTCAATTTGTCACCCCTTTTTTGGTTTGAAAATTACCCCCTATATTTTACATAACGAGGACATATTTTTCAAAGTCCCTCTATTTTGTTATATTTCAAGGGCACTGTAACATGCTAAGTTTTCATGCAGATTATATTTTACACCACTTAAAACTTGATTTTATTCCTAACTACATGTATGAGTAAACACAATTGGATATGTTGTGAAAAGTAAAAAACAGCCTTTTTACAGTGTGTAATCGAGAAACTACATTTTTACCCCGGATTTTTATGTAAAATTACAATTTGACTAGTATTCACAATTATCATATTTCTGAAAATCACCTTTTTTTTTATTTTGAGGACACAAAATATCCCCCTATTTTAAAAATATCACAGACATTTTTGTCCGCGGACAGGGTTGAAAAAGGAACCCTTTTTCCGTGAAATTGGTTACGCTCATGCGTACACATAGTCAAAGTTTGGGGGCCGGGTTTGATACATCCTGGTTGATGGCTATCAATTATGGGTCATTTCAAAGGCCATAGAAGACCAAATTGATTGGCTTTTGGAACCTCAAGTTATTGAGTAATGCTGAACATCAAGAAAACTTTTATTTTATTTTTCTTGTTACATTTAAAGCCACTGTTAAACTTCAACATACACTAAAAAGAAAATGTTTTCTCCAAAAGGTCCACTTTTTTGATAACTGAGCTACAGGCCTCCATCCAGCAATGAAATCACTAAACTCTGAATGCACCATAAGAACACCTACCCAGAATCCTTTGCATTCTTGCTGGACTCTGAATGCACCATAAGAACACCTACCCATAATCCTTTGCATTCTGTCATATCCATCCGGGGCTGGAAATTCCTCATCTACCAGTTGATTCTCCTTTATGTGAGTTACATCCAATATAGCCTTGAAAAAGATATTTTAAAGAGATCATTTAGTATGAATGAACAGAAAGTCATGGCCCCAATTACTTTGACTCCACTCACATATGTGGGCAGGATATATATGCCCGGCGGTCAAGACCCCCTTTTTCAGGCCGCTCACTAGATCCCCATTTTCAGCGTGATTCAGTTCTTTGACCCCATTTTTGAGAAAAACTACAAAATTTTAACTCCAACTGCCAAAATTGCTACGGAAATGCAAACATTTCCAGCTCAGGAGGCTATTTTTGGCCACAATTTCAGTTCACTAGACCCCAAAAAATTGGTTTCAAAGGTCCAATTTTTTACAGAAAATCAGTTCACCTGACCCCCATTTCGCCACTTTGCGCCTGATCGACATACCTACCACTTTCAAAGTTGAGTGCCCTCCCAGTTTGACTCTCCATATAATATCACCAAGTATACCAGCGGCAAATAAATTTACAATGTTTTTCCACTCAGCAGGAAATCCAACATGGTCGTCAATATTATCAAAGTGTTCTTAATGCATTTATCAAAAGAGATCTGTTGCATTAGGTCTTAACACGGAACACAAATACTTTTGTAACTTTACTCCCTCCCTCATACCCAGCATATCCATGGTTACAATCAGTCCACAACTGTTACAGTAGGCATTAAGGGGTTTTCTCAGAGATGCAAATTCTCCATTGATCTTCTTAAAAATTTAGTATTTTGTAGCTTTGTGTGTGCTGATAACGAATCTAAAATAAAAAAACATAGGTCACCGTGCTCGTTTTTGAGATACAGCCATTTCAAAAAGTACATATTTTTCCAAAAATTCACCTGATTTTCTACATAAAGTATAGGGAAAGCTCAAAAACATCGACTATTATGTGCTTGTAAAATGTTAAATGCTAAATGTTAATTTTTAGAGATGTAAAAGCATTTTTTGCGCACTTCAAAATACCGAAATAAAAAAATAGGGTCACCCTGTTAGTTTCCAAGAAAAATAACAAAAATTGACATTTTTTAATAATATTTGATTACGTTGATGGCAAACCTGTGTCTGCATAATTTCCCGCATATATATTGTGATGCGGCGCGTGATTAACCAAACGTGTTAGTAAGCATGCGTTCAGTGTGTATTGAAATTGCACACGCAAAACTGATGCAAACATTTGTATGATTTTTTACTATTTATGAAAACAATCGTTATCCTGAAGTTGTAAGCAACTGTATCTCTGAGAAAACTATCATTAGGCCTAAGTCATAATTCCTTGGCAATAATAATAATAAACAAGAATGCATGGGTGCAGGTTGCATTACATGATAGAGAGCCCTGAACATGAAATTACTAACTTTTTGACCGGGTGTCCAAAAAAACAAACAAACAAACAAACAAAAAGGTGTGCCAGCCCAAAATCCAAGATAGGAAAAAAAATAAGAACTCGTTCACTTCTGAATAAAATTTCCAAAATCCATCCGATTTGGTCAGCAAGCCACTTCGGCTCATGATCACAGCCCCCTCACTTATGATAGCTTATACGGATGCAAATATTTTTATGATTTTTTACTATTTATGAAAACAATCGTTATCCTGAAGTTGTAAGCAACTGTATCTCTGAGAAAACCCCTTAAGATAGGGACTCCATTGGACTGGCTCAAGATTAATAGAATGAACATCAAACTTCCCACTCACTTAAACAGTAATTATCACATGGAATATTAAGCTTAAGACCTCAAAATAAATTCATAAATTGTTTTTCACCGTGATGTCCAGGAATTGAGCTAGGGTTTCTCACTAAGACAAAAGAACTAAATATTACTCATAAGAGGACTTCCCTTGTCATGTCTATACTCTGAATGTACCTATTATACTCAGGGCAAGACGCTCCATCCAGCGCACACTACACCCAGCGTTATTAAATTCGATGGAGTACATTCTGCTTTAAACTACACTACCGTCTGTATTTTGAAACTGGAGTAAATATTTTTCTTATTAAGAAGTACCATTTTTTTTTTCAAAATTGTCAAATTTTAAAAATTATGAATTAAAACAGTGCTCCTTTTTTTTTTGGAATAAAATGTGATTTTTGCTTACCATTTTGGAGATTTGTTACATGAATGGGTCTTTTTTCTTGAAAATATATATTTCTATGGGTGGCATTTAAAATTCCCTAATGGCAAGCTGTTACCCACACCAAACATGAATACCCCCCCCCCCCCTGGATTTATCCTCACCTTTGCGTAGCCTCTTATCACATCACCCATTACTTGTTTGTCGCTGGACTTGTCAAGCCTGTAAAATTTGAAGAAAAAAAATTGTAAAAATTATTGAATGATAGAAAAATGTTGCAATTTTGATAAAAAAATGTATCAGTAATGTAGGCCCTATCATTAGGCCTAAGTCATAATTCCTTGGCAATAATACTAATAAACAAGAATGCATGGGTGCAGGTTGCATTACATGATATAGAGCCCTGAACCTCAACATGAAATTACTAACTTTTGACCGGGTGTCCAAAAAAACAAACAAACAAACAAACAAAAAGGTGTGCCAGCCCAAAATCCAAGATAGGAAAAAAAATAAGAACTCGTTCACTTCTGAATAAAATTTCCAAAATCCATCCGATTTGGTCAGCAAGCCACTTCGGCTCATGATCACAGCCCCCTCACTTATGATAGCTTAAGTTATGATAGATCACAAGGATTATTGTTTTTAGACAAATTGATGATGGCGCTAGATACCTCTTCGTATCAGTGCTTGCAGGTGAATTTTCAATAAATTTCTGCTATAGATACCCAGCAACACTTCATAAGTTGAAGCAAAATGTGAAGAGTAAATGTTGTATAAGAAAAGAAAAGAGTTCTTAAGGCTGATAGCCAAGGATAACCCAAGAAAGCCTCTAATGAAGCTTATTTCAATTGGGGTCCTAGATCTTTCTTTTTTAATATTCAGTTTTATGTGAAATGTTGTGAACTTTTTTCATGCAGTAAATATTTAAAATGAGGAGCTTGAGTGTATCTTTCATTTCAAAAAGCAGGTTAGAAGATGCCGTTTTTTCACATGAGAGCGCCACTGTTCTTTTCAAGATAAATTTCAGTTCCGAAGACCCCAATTTTAAAGAAAATGGCTCAAACGCAGGCCGCGACAATTTTTTTTTCTTACTAGCCCGGTCAGGAAGCCACCAACTTGCAAAATCACTTGACCCGAAACCTGCCAAAAATTGCCCGAAATTTGTTGAAATTTTAACGACCGTGCAGGCAGGAAATGAGAACGGCTGCATCGAATTTGACCGGTCGACGATCGAAGTTAAAGCAAAATTTCTCGCTGTCCCTTATTCCAGATCGAAATACATCGGTCGATCTACCGAGGTAAATTGTCCGACCTAGAGGGGTTGAATCAACATATTTTCAAGTAATATTTTGAATGAAAAATTTAGAATTCAGTTTATTAAATGTTCTGTTAAAATACCTGAAAGAGTTTTTTCCAAAAAAATTACAAAACCCGGTACAATCGAGGTTCAAAGTGGTGACTTTTTCCGATGTGATGGTCGCCATCTTGTTAACTGAACTCGCAATTGCGCATTTGTGTACTTCATGCTTGTTAGTAGTTAGATAATGTCCGCGCATGCTCTGCCCTTATGTGAAATTATGAACATCGCCATCTAGTGAAAACACAATAAATAAACAAACACCGTTGGTTCATTCTATTTTCTCTCGACCGAAGCGCAAATGACAATTTCTTTGTGGATAAAATGCATTTTTTCTGGACAGCTTTCACGTCTTTCGTGTTTTCGTCTACCGCATATTTCTTAATTTAAGACAAGTCTGGCATTCGAGTAATATTACAACCATGTTTCATTTACAGCTTATAATAATAATAAGCAGCATGTCAAATGTGCTACTAGCCCGATCGGACAGTGCTGTTTGAACAATTACTAGCCCGAAATGAAATCCACTAGCCCCGAGCTATCGGACACGGGATTTGTCGCGGCCTGCTCAAAAGTGTGTTTTACTATGTTTTCAAGCTAATTTTGAGCGATTTTCAGCTCAAATGAAATAGCTGTATTTTTGGGAAAAACGCAGTTCTTTAGACCTCAAGTCGGGAAAAAAATCTGTTCCATTCTGCAAGACCCTAAGGCTAAGGCTGTGTTGGATATCGCAGATCTCACATACCTACTGAGTACCCTCCCCCCCCCCCCCCCCGGGGTCATAGCCAGGAATTGACAAGTGTGGCAAATATGGCCATTTTACAGCCTACAGGACTGAAAAGAATCAGAATGTCTGGTATATCTTTCCACTCTGCGCAATAACTCACTAATCCTAGTTTTGACCACCGAAGCTTCTGCATCATGGTGTTCTACAAGGCCTTCACATTCTCGAAGAAGTAAATTCAGTTCTATGGTAAGAATTTCCATCTTAGAAACAGCTGAGTCACTCGCCATGTTGATAACAAAATTTGTTTGGCACTATTTCAAAGCGCACTGAAATATTTTTGAGCTTGAGTGTATCTTTCATTTCAAAAAGCAGGTTAGAAGTTGCCGTTTTTTCACATTAGAGCGCCACTGTTCTTTTCAAGATAAATTTCAGTTCCGAAGACCCCATTTTTAAAGAAAATGGCTCAAAAGCAGGCCGCGACAATTTTTTTTTTCTTACTAGCCCGGTCGGGAAGCCACCAACTTGCAAACTCACTGACCCGAAACCTGCCAAAAATTGCTCGAAATTTGGTTGAAATTTTAACGACCGTGCAGGCAGGAAATGAGAACGGCTGCATCGAATTTGACCGGTCGACGATCGAAGTTAAAGCAAAATTTCTCGCTGT
>JXSR01S018998.1:12595-25532 GCA_000969725.1 Ophiothrix spiculata | reverse complement strand
GAAAATCATTCTCCTTGTGTTATCAGGGTTTCGTGCTCCATTCTCCTTGTGTTATCAGGGTTTCGTGCTTCATTCTCCTTGTGTTATCAGGGTTTCGTGCTTCATTCTCCTTGTGTCGTCAAGGTTTTGTGTTATCAGGTGCATGAAACAATCAATAACTGGAGCCTAAAACCAGATTATGCCATCGAACGTATTGTAATACTGTTAAGTGCTTATATCATATATACAATAACCTAAAACAGTTTAAATCATTTCATTTTCGAGGTGCTTATGTTTTCAGATATTTTGTTAACATGATTGCAATGCAATTCTATTTGAAAGATTAATACACCATTAAGAATATTTATATGGTCGGCAGCAAATTTAGTCAAAATTGGGCCATACAATTAGTACAAACATGACAAACCGATTGAAATATATAGGTGTGGCTAAAAGGTGTTTCCTAAAAATTACAATACAGGGCGTGATTATGAATTACTGCTTGTTCATGAAGAAAATTATGATTTTTCATGAATTGTTTTGGTTTATAATAATTTTAAAAGTCTCCCCTTTTACTTTCCCATTTTCAACGCTGCTCTCTTTATTGCGTTTTGAAAAATCATTACAATCATTGTATATTGAATGGCGACTTTTATCAGGTTTTTGTGATTTTTGAAAGTTCCCCATTATCGCGCGGGTCCAATAAATAATTTGGGATTTGACTAAGGAATTTTTGACTAAATAATATGCCAATCAATGATAGTTTATGAGTTTTGATAACATACGTCTTATGTCGTTAATTATTACATTCATTTGTTTACACCTATCCTTAAAAACTTTAAAGTGTGCTATTATTTGACCAAAATTTTCTAACAGATACATTAATAAATAGATAGGTGCTAATAAAAGAGTTTCACAATTGGACTAATATTCATTCAAAAAATGGCGTCAACTTGAAAATACAACTAGCGTTTAAGATCCAAACACTTTAATGTGTTTTGAAAGTGTTCACTATGATAACACATATGGGCTGGTACACATCTTAAAATAACATGAATACAACTGTCTACAGGCAATGTCAAATAAACACAATTCCATAATTTTTTTATGTACGGAGTACCGGAAGTCCCATGTGAGAAATTTATTTTTCACAAATTATTTCGAAACTTTTTAAGAACTCAAGGAGTTGAGATAATCATCATCTCGTGATCTTAGACAGATCTCAAGATAAAGTTTTGTCAAAAATCAATTTCTCATATGTCACTTCAGGGATTCCGTACTTATAGAATGTAATACATCACTAATCAATAAAAAAATCGTTTCATATAGCACCTCTATATATATTCAAATAATTGTACAATTTTGCAAATATGCTTCTTGAACAACGTTTTCAACCTCATTAAAAACAATTAACAACAATTATTAAACAAGACATTAGCTGGTACAATCTCAGAAAAAAAAGCAAGGAATGTTTTACTTGTCCTATACCATATACTGCAAAATATTTGTGTATTGAATAACTGCTGTGCAAATTGTTTGGTGTGTTTTTACTTTGTTCAAATGGTAATAATTTAACTCAACAATGATGTTGTTTATAGTAATAACAAATTTACGATTCTAAGGACTTCGTCGCCTACTAAAAGAGACTCGTCTCTTAAAACCGGGACATTAAAGCAACTCAAGTTTTCTCGACTATTTTTATAGTAGTCTATAAAGTAAAAGTAAAAGCGTTTGACTACTTTTTCTAAGAGTGTAAACTTAACTCATTCATCAGTGCTATAGCCTAAGTTGCTGACAGCCCTCTTACTTACACACCTCATATCATAAATACTGATGACTTTCTAAATCTCAAATCTATACTATCGTCTCGCTTTATATGAACTTCTGTTCATACCATATAAACACAACTGCGATTCATCTAGGTGTCATACTTGAAAACCCCGCGAGCGATTTTACTTGCAGATATATTATATGGTACTTAATAAAAATAGAAAATCGCAAGAGGCGATTGTAAGTATGCAAAGTCATTAAATGAAGCTCTATTTCCATTAGCCCGATTGAAGTATGGTCTTTTCTCTCATCACCTCGTTACCAGTTTTCAGGTGGTACACAAGTGTCCTCAACTAGTCCTATAAGAATAATGGTATGACAAGGCTTTTTACATGATGACTAACTATGTAATGAGACTAAGTGGGGATTTATATATGGCAGAAAAAGATCGCTGTTGACGATTATTGTTTCCAAATATGGAGACGATGAAAGTCGAATGAAAAACCACTTCATTTTCTTAGATTTAAAGTGGTATCAAACATTTGTTGCGAGAGATTATGAGTGAGCTGATAATCTGTCATAACTCTGCAAAATATCTTTACTCATTTAAGATAGCACGATACACAAAGAAGCAGAAATATTTAAGATGAGTTAAGCTGAATATATCAACAATGGAAGGTTTGATTGAAATTGACCACCATTTGTTGCAAAATTGAGTGCTGGACAGGTCTTAAACTGGACTCATTGCAAAAAGGTTTATCCCCATTAGGAGATGGGCAATTTTTGGATATAGTCCTTCATAATAAATTTTCTCCCCATTTTCTCCCCATTTATCCCAATTAGGAGATAGGCAATTTTGGACATATAGTCCTTCATAATAAATTTTCTGCAATCTATTGATCAATCATACGTTTTTAAAGCTTCGTTGTAATTGGTTGCATTCAGGCCCGTAGCCAGGATTTTTTCATAGGGGGGTGCGGATTTTCAAAAAGTGGACCTTTTGGAGGAAAAATTTTCGTTTTGGTCGACCCAAAACTAATATAAGTGGTTTTGACAAAGTGACAAGCAAAACAAAATAAAAAAACAAGTTTTTCAATAGTTTTTCAAGCATTTTGTTTAGTATTTTGGTAAAAACGGCCTGCTTTAGGTCCTCTTTTGGTGGGTATTTAGGGAATTAATTAGTATTTCATGTTAATAGCCAATCAGAATTGCTTTAAGAGATAATCTGTGGTGTCCAGAGAGTTGATGATTTCTAACGAGAGCCCTGATTGGTTGATAAACTGTTGTTGAACCAATTACAAATTAAGCGTTTGTTGAAAACAGATTATGGTTAGAGCTGATCTGCAATTGGCGCAAATTATGAACGATACAGAATAGTTATTTTTTCGACCAATTAGAAGATAGTTCTGAATCATTTATATGTAAATTTAAGGTGGAGTTTGCATGAATGTACAAAACAAAAGTTTTTTCCACAACAAGTTTCATTGAGTTTTGAGAGTAAAGTGGGTTCACAAAAGAAGACGCTGAAAGATACAAATGCAGCACAACGTTTATAATCATCACGAATTCAGTCAAACATAGTTGCCATACAAAGTAAAAACGCAGTATGTGCATTGCAGATACATTGCAAGTTACTTCCTTTTTCCTTGGGGAAATCCTATGAGCAGACGACCAAAGCGCTTTCATAACTAAAGGTAGTATCTGCTATATCAAACATGTGCCGATACAACTTTTTTGCATAGGAATGAATGTAAGGGAGATTGCACGTCTAATGCCTGTATCTGCTATGGTTTATAGACGCACATACTGCGTTTTTACTTTGTAGGGTAGAAAGTACAAATTGATAAAGCTATCCACTATTCGGTGAGGAAAGTTCGTCATGTTCTCTTTGTTGTAAATGATGCATAGAATTCAGCGCAGCCGCTGTAAAAGCTTTCATATCATACGTCACTGGCGTAAATGCGCTAACTCCTACCGTAGCTGACGGTAGCCTAGGCATCATTACACCGCTAGACAGTCCCAGCATAGATGCCGCGGTAGAGGTAGATGACACAACGGCGGCTGATGAAGAATAATGCGGTGGGGATGGAGATGCAAGTGAAGTAGATGGTGAGCGGATGCTGGGTGGCATGTCTCCCTTATCGGTGGCCTCTTTGTCCCGTCTTTCGCGAGCTCTTCTGTTTTGGAACCAGATTTTAACCTGAGAAAAAAGAGAAAGAGAAATACTCAATATGAGAAACAAAGGACAAATTATATGAAAATTTAGAACAGATCTAATCTCTCCTCAGATCTTCAGCTACACAAATATTCAACAGAGTTGCTAAAGATGCAATACCTTAGTACACTTCTTCATGTGTTTGTAAGACTCATTTTGCACTCGTTAAACATGTTAAATGAGAAACATTTCTGGTTTAGTTGATAAGACAAGTTGATGCACATTCTTCTTTTAAAAAAACGTTTTACTATTTTTCTTATAAACTCTAATATTAGTTATAGCAAATCAATTACCAATGTGAAAAGTTGGTTCTCATACGAGTTTTAAAAACCCGTTAAATCTTAAACTATTTTATGTTGCAATAATACTAATTTTATCCATCACAATTGTTTCAGTTATATACCAACACAAAGCAGTCATCAATACAAGAGAGTTTTATCAATAATTGGCCAAAGTAATGAGAATTTACCAAATTCGAGCTGGATACCCTCTCTCTTCGAATTGTGGGAAAGAACATGGACAGAATATTAAAGAAGTGAGTTATAAATTATGAGCATCAGGTATACACCTATAACATTGTATAAGTAAATTGTATTGTCTACAATTATTGATTATATTGATTAATCACATTTTTGTTTACTTCAAAATATGATCAATAAGGTTGTCTGGTTCAATTTCCAAAATATCACAAAGTTGCATATCTCCCTATCCCAGTAATGAACCGCTAGCCTTTTTGATGTTAGTTGGGCCATACAAACTATAGACCTACAAAATACAATAGAACCTCTACAGATATAAAGAATCTATGCTAGAACTCAATATAAGCTGGGACCAGATAAAGTAAAGAATTTCTTTACCATATACTGATCCCAAAGTACTGATCTTAGGATCTTAAAAGTTGAAGTAACCCAGACAAATGTGAAATAGTATGGCCACGTCTGTTTTATCTTGTAGCATCAACACAAAGGCATTATTGTTGTTTTGAAGATAGCAGACTATCATAGCCTAAGCAGACGACAGCTAGCCAGTGATGTTCAAATTTACAAGTTTCTCGCGCCATTTAAAACACATGTTTGCAAAAGACATAGGCCTACAGGTTGCTAATTACTTCAATTAGAAAGACCTACACTGAAAACCTTTTCTTGTTACGGGAAAGTACCTGGCAATTCTATTGCCAACATTTTACCGTAATGTTTACAGATTCCCGTAAAATTTAATACAGTCATTTCATCTTATAAAAAAAAGATCTTTTGTTGTAACCACGGTAACAAGCAAAGTACAATCCTTTATATATATATGTAAGGTTTAAGGAAGAAGGTTGTTATACCAAAGTTGAGAATAAGAAACAATGTGTGCGCGCGCAGATTGTTCTAAGAATGAGGATCACAGGACAACATAATTTGCTTTGCCTAAATGAGCTTAAGATTGTCTACCAAAGTTAGCTGCTTTGAAGTTTCTGTGAAATTTGAATCCCTTAGTGAAGTTCTAATTTGAACATGTTGAACAAAAACAAAAAACAGAGGACACTTGGTTTATATCACCCAAAACTACAAACACCGAGTGGCGCCTTACAAATACCACTGGTTAAAAGGCGCGTAAAATACAATTTACAGGTAACATGAGCTCACATCTAACGCAGGCGACATGTTGTTGGTCAATACAGTGTCAGACTTATGTCCTCATACAAGTACAATCTTTTAATTGTAAGATTTGAGATCAAAAGGTATCAGCGGAGAATCAGAGACATCTATTGTGTAAAACAATGTTTACGTTCTTACCAAGTTCTTACTGAAGGTAACAAACTCCTTTTGTGGATGTAAAACCTTTGTTAATTGGTTAAAATGCGTTTTCAAATATTTGTTGAACCAAATAGAAATCGTGAAACAGAAATGAGTCCAGAAACAATGTTGCTATTTTCAAAAGTCTTACTGCTATTTATTCAATGCTGTTGATTGATCAAAATTAATTTCAATAATTTATTGAGTCATTAAAAAGCTTGAAAACAGAAAGAAAAATAATATGACTCTTTTCAATGCGTCGTTGCAATTTGTCAGTTCCCCGCAAATTACAAATTTGCTCTTAGAGATAATCAAAGGTGCCCAACAGGTAAATGTGTGTGTTACAGAGCTATTTGCATTTTTTGTTGCTACATATGAAATATTTGCTAGATTTAAAGTTAAAGAACCCGGTTAAGATACTCCCCTCTGTGTACTTACAGAATTGATCTAAATAATAGTTTAAAAAGTGCTAAAAAGATTAAGAAATTCAATTCTACAATATATCTATACTTTTGTGCTTGGATATTGCTCATTGGCATCGGGCGATTTAAGACGACGTTGCGCGCGCAGATTGTTTCAAGAATGAGTAACACATGACGAATCGACGATGTTGCTTTGTCCAAATGGACCATAAATCGATGAAATGGACTTCAGATTGTCTACCAAAACTAGGTGCTTCAAAGTTTCGGTGAAATTGGACTCTTTCGTTTAAGTAAAATGTGAATAAAAACAGAAGACACTTGGTTTAAATCAGCGAAGATTACAAACACCGCGCGCAGGCGCCTTACAAATACCACTGGTTAAAAGGCGTGTAAAATACAATTTACAGGTAACATGAGCTGACATCTAACGCAGGCGACATGTTGTTGGTTAATACAATGTCAGACTTATGTCCTCATACAAGTACAATCTTTTAATTGTAAGATTTGAGATCAACAAAGTATCAGCGGAGAACATGTGTATTGAAAGTAACAAGCACCTTTTGTGGATGTAAAACCTTTGTTGATTGGTCAAAATGAATTTTCAATCGGTTATTGAACCAATCTGAAAACCTGAAAGAGAAATGAGTCGAGAAATATAATTATGGATATTTTCAGAGAGCTTTACTGCTATTGGGGGCACAGATGAACATTTCTAATTGTTCACCAATTACAATTGCTCTTATATGACCAAAGGTAGCAAGAAAAGAGCATAACTATATCGCAGATTCGTATAGTTAAAGTACATAACTTGTGTTGGATAAATGATCTCTGAGAACTTTATTTTGCAATATCAAAAATCTCATTTGGCATGAACAATAAGTTAAAACTTGATCATGTTGATCAGCCTGGATATCAAATATCTCGCCAAGACGCCATAGATACATTGTCTTTACTGAATTGATTTGTTTTGTTAAACATTCATTTATACAACTTACAATCAACTGTATCAGTATATGTAAGGATCTATAGTGATTTGTATATAAATACTTCGTCAGAAACGTTCGTAGTCCTCCTAGATTAAAGCCTTAATTGTAACCATTCGTTATCGTCTATTTTTACACAAAATGTCCTTAATGATTAGTAATTCCAATTTTATTGTATTCTTAGGCATCCGATCTAAATGGTAGTCATAAAGAAATACACATACTTTAAGAGGTAAAAATCTGATCTATATTTTGGTCATGTTGCACGTATCATCTTAACTTTTGATAAACTGAGATTATACGCAGGTACGTATCGTGACTTCTTAACAAAATTCCGCCATGATGACGCGGGTGCGCATACACGTTCAAGTGATACCAGGTTTTAAGAGCGTTACATGCTCTTAAAACCTGGTGTCACTTGAACGTGTTATATAAGTTCTTTTGCTCTTTATGCCACGGTCACGATGGTGGAACCAATGTAACTTACAAATTCTCAACCGGATTACCTTTCGTTTTCAAGGGTAAAGAGCATTTCTACGTTATTTCAACAGGGGAAACACATGAGTATATTGAATTATCTCTAATAACATGGTACATTAGAGTTCAAAATGGAATCAATTAACACAATGAAATGCCGCGCTTTTGGTCACGCAGACGACATTGTCGGCAAAATGTTCAAATTGGAAGAAGAGTGTACATACATGATTTAACATGGTATAAACAAAGTGAAGAGTTGTTCCAAGTGGGAGATAAGTTCTCAGGATTGTTGTCTCGGTTCAGGAGGAATTTGAGTCGTTAGTCTGTATGGGAACTTAAAGTTAGATGCAGTGGTGGTAGGACGATCTCTTTAATTGCCTGTTTACCGGACTGTTTACTCAGATTTGATGCGTAGTCATCCGTGGTATCGCCCGTATATTTCAATGCGTAAATGAAAAGAAAAGTAGTTCTTTATAATAATCACAATATCTTTTTAGTTTTCTGGGGTTGAAGTCCCAACCCCAACGGTTTTGAAATCTCCACATGTTTATACACTAAGTAAGGGCATAAAATGAAATTTTTGAGCGTTAGTTAAAATTCAAGTTTTTTGAATGGGAGTTTCAAAATCTCATGACGCCATGTCCTTCCCCCCCCCCCCCCCCTGGTTGTCTCTGTTCATGAGGAATTTGAGTCGTTAGTCTCATCCACCTGTATCATGGTATGGGAACTTAAAGTTAGATGTATCTCATAATATATGTCCTACACCAGAGGTGGTATTCAGAATATCCCACAATGCATTATTCTGATACACTTAGATATAATAGGCAATAATGGTTTTCTGGACAAGGGGCTCTTAGGAATTTGAGAATTCCATTGAATAGTACTCATTCATATCTTTCCAGGGATGTGTTTCTTTTCACAATAGCCCAGTGTTTACCCACATTGCTGACACCTCAAAAACGTCAGAAACCTGTACAGAAGTATAGGAGTTGAATTGGATTTGCAGGTATATTGTACAATGTGCCAATGCATCATGGGATATCATGAAAACCACCTCTGGTCCTACACTGTATGCATTTCACTATTTAAATAGAAAGTCCCAGATGGAATTGATCATTTCTTGTTTTAACAATGAAGATGTTTTAGATGAAACTCAGACAGTACTGTTGTTTCCGAGAAGTCAATACTTTCATTTTTAATGTAAATTGAAAAGACAATGCTGAAGATACAATTTACAAACATTTTAACAAAGCATCCTTTGCTGCAACGCGTCACATATTTTCATTGATAATAAAAATGATATGGTAGCAAGGATGTCACATAAGTACCATGACATATTAAGAGCCCCCTCCCTCCCTCCTCTGGACGCATCTGGATTGAGGCCCCGATTTTCTCAATTCATACTGATACTGTAAACATCATCTTAGCTTAGCTTAATGGCCAATTGGTTTTCACAATAACAGATGAGGAGGCAACTGTATCCTATGTACCGTAATAATATAAGAGTCCCACCCCCGGATTGAGGTCCTATTTCCTCATTACACTGATAATGTATACATTGTCTTATCCATGTGTAGCTAAATGGCCAAGTGGTTTCTCAATATTGACTGATGAATAAGGTGATGATTATAGACAGTGCCCGGAATGAATGCCCGAAGCAATGTCAAGTTCAGGCTGATTAGTTGTCGACTGGCACAAATGACTCCGAGCATCTTATATATACAGATAATTCATAGTTACACAGTGAAGAGAAACAAGTTGTTACATTTTGTAATTGTAATTGCCGCATAAAAAAATAAGTTGTTTCTCGTCCAAAATGTGGGGAGATAGGGAGGTGTTTCTTAAGGTTTGGGAGAGCCTGGGCTATCCAGGTTTACCCTTGGTAGATGTTGACTGCACATTCAGTTGCTGGTGTGTTTTTTTAACTCTATGTTATATGGATAGATGTTGGTTTGAAGCCAGTTTCAATGTTAAAAACATCAAATAATTTAAAAAATCCTTTAAAAAGGAAAGCGGGGTCTTGATACATGGACGTTTTTGCTCGATTTTTAACATCTTTTTAGCATTTTTGCAAAAAAAAAATGGTGCAGCACCAAAAAGTGAGGAGAGAGGGAACGAGAAACAACTTTTCTTTTTTATGCGGCCTAACGGTTTTGACATTCTATTTCCTCAGTTTCATTTATGTTCGAAAACAGCAACAACATGGAGATGATAATAAAATGTTGTATTTTACAGGAGTGAAATTACCCAATTTTTAAAATCATTCTAAAATAATATTTGGATGAACCAATGTCGCGTGAGATTTGTTAGCCTACTATACAACCCGGACAATAAGAACGGGGGGAGACTAATATTCCTGCAACACCATCATTACGCACAACTTGAAAGTCAGACAATGATACCTAAATGCTGAACATGAACTTTGTTACTAAGTTACTATTCGGTAAAGCCAAGAAAATAAATATTGTAAGGTTTTAGTCCTGGGCCCACAAGTTAGTATGTATTTTGTTTCCAAGTTTAAGCGTTTTTGTTCCAACAATTGTGACAAATCTGATTTTCGAACATTGTCGAATGTGAAGACGCAGCTGTATGATGCTTGTATTCGGTTGTTTATCTCGCGCTCAATTTGACTAACACGTTTGTTTTTAAAGCTTAATGACTTGTAACTCATCTGTTGAAAATCGGCCGCTATATTAAAGCATTATTCATGGCTATTAATTGCGCCATGTATACACCAAGATCAAGTTTAGTGGTTCAAGATGACACATTGTCCACTGTAGGAAAGACAATTAGCTATAAACAAAAGATCTAGTTAACCACTTGGAGTTGTTTACCTAATAATAAATGTGAAAGTTAGCATAGGTAAATGACAATAACGCGACATTGTTTCCAAAAATATTTGATTAATACATTCATTAAGGTCGATAATAGAGGGTTTGCACGACGCGATACGCACCATACACGCAGACCGTTTCGACGCCATCTTGGTGGAGCGCGGAGTAGTTTGTGATGTAAACAAGATATCAAAATTGGGTGTAACTCGTGATTGACTTCAAATTATGACTTGAAAATTAAACTAAATAAATGTACTGTATATTCTTGTCATCATTAGTTGTGATCTGATGTCTTGATACTGCGAAAAAGATTGTAATGTGATGGGACTTTTTGTTTGCCGGCCCATGAAAATGGTGTTGTGAGTATGATATGACGTCACGTGCAAACCCTCTATAAGCACAAGTTCAAGTCTTAAGTATAGGAAAAAAAAATATTGGCTCTAACTTTAGACCATGCACTCAGTTCATTGTACAGTGGTGAAATAAGATATCGTCCATTTGGTCCTGTCCAATGATGAAGCTCAATATTGACCGTTATAGCAGATGCTAATTACTTTAATAAAAACTCTTTAAATAAATTTAAAAATATATATATATTTAAAAACAATCAGGACGTGAAAGATTATGCAATATGCATTCTTGACTTCATTGTTGATCAGTATTATTTTATCACTAAAAATAATTAGATAAAACACCATTATTAATCTTAATTTAAAAGCATGTCAACATCATGTAATCCTCTTTAGTAGTTGTGGAAGAAATTACACAACTAATTAATTGTACAAATGACAACTAATCATTTGATACAAATAGCCTTTTCAAATGTTACTTAACAATATTGTAATTAGTTCTTACAAATTACTTACAAAGTCATTAAATTAAAAGATCAACCTAATTAATATGCATGAGTTAATTTGATGACAAAAACATACATTGAATCTTAGATCCGATAAACTAATTAATCTAATGTTTAATTCAAATGAATTAGTGATGCTTTATGAGTTAAAACAATTGTCGTGTTCTTTTGATTAATAAACAGGGTTACGGAAAGGTTAAAGCTTAATATACTAATTGTACAACCCCTCCTTTCATAATAAACTAATCGATCGTACGTTAAAGTAATAAAACGACAATTAATTAATTCATTCACCACATTTAAAAACAATCTCATCATGACATATCTTGATTAGTTTTTCTAATTTAAGAATCTGGTTAACTAATGAACATGAACAAAACAATTCAATAAGCAATCCGATCTAAATATATAACAATATTGCTAGACGTTAATCAGGACAAGACGTTCTCATTAGTTTTCTAAAGGCAATGTCAACCAAAAATCGTTTCAATATTTTCATTTCTATGTAATACTAAAATTGGTAAATTGCTCATTTAACAATTATATTTTCCATAAACAAATTTCATCGTTTTATCTAGTTGAGACGTATGTTAAAAATTAGAAAATATTTAAAAAAACCCGTATCCTATATTTGATCTTAAAGTGAGGGGTAATTTGCGCATGTGTCATCCAACTCATGTCGAGATTATGGTATCAAAGTTAACAACTATTAACACATGTAATATTCTGCCATACACGCACCATTAGCATGATTAAACCGTCACTGAGATTACTCCTTAATGAATGCTGAGGGTAAGTCTGACAAAGACGGAAGGGGGGAGGGGGTCAGAATTGGATGCATGCAGCATCAGCCAGGAGCATCATAAAGATGGATAATCTAAAATGGAATGTCAATTGTATTCACCGATAGCATCGCGGGAAGTCCCATCCGCGTCCATAAAAAAGCGTCGAAAATGGTCTTATTTTCACCAATTGGCGGCGACGACGTCTTAAAAAAACAAGAAAAAGGGTGTACAATCCCAAGACGATTGAACTTTACGATATCTTAATCGGACATGTCTGACGACACTAGGGTTCATACGAAATTACTACTTATTTGTAATTCACTTCTCCCATCGGGTCCCTTTTGTAATGTCTTAAATCAGGCAAGTCACACTATTGAAGCCAACAGTTAGGGATGCAAAACTTGCACTTCCTTGCGCCACTTAAGATGACGTTCTTATACGTAAATACGCCTTTTAAGGGTGATAAAAAATACGCCATTCTTAGCGTTTTCAGAGGGTTGTGGACGAGATTTGTTAGCTTTAAGTGATCCCCGGGGCTAGCATCCACTTCCTCTTTTCGGAGACCAATACCGAACTTTATATAGTATCTCCCATTTACATCCATGGAGTGAAAATGGGACCCTGTGTGACGCTGACATGGGAAACACAAGTGTCCATGGAAAAAAGAGATGGGTAACTAAGTCATATCCAGTGCCAAAATTGAGCAGCGCAAGTATCTCAATAGTGGTGTGGAAGGGCTTATCTCGACACGCGGATACATGCTTTTACAAACGAGTGTTTAGCTCTTTATTTGTTTTATATGTTAGCCAAGAAAATAAATATTGTAAGGTTTTAGTCC
>JXSR01S018995.1:26645-36819 GCA_000969725.1 Ophiothrix spiculata | reverse complement strand
TATATTTTTATATTATAAACTATGAATACATGAATTTATATTCAAAACATCATCAATTGAAATGAAACGTGTACAAACAATATCTAAAAAAATAGCAAATTGCATAAAGAAAATTTTCAGCAAAGCATATGGTTGGAGCTAATCATCTGAATAAATAGGAATCTATTCAGTAAGATCCCCTAGGCAAACAGCCCAGAGCCGATCACATTTAATTTGCTTCCGTAACAAATAACTTACAATCAAAATTTGAAAAACAGAAACAAAAAATCACATCTACAATATCCTCAAATTTTCAACTGCTAGACTCGCAAATGACTAAATGCCAAACTTTTAAACTGTTTTTGATTCAATGCACTTTCAATACCAACCATAATGCAATAAACACCCACAATGCACTGCTCTTCAAGCATAAATTATTACATATATAGCTGCTATGCATTATGGGATACGAGAGTATTGTCAGTTTAGTTTGACATTCATTCTTGCACACCAACATATATATATTTCAAATAAATATCTAAGAAAAAGACACAGAATTGAAATATAATTACAAAGAGTTTTGCCAAAATAGGTTAATATATATTGCTCAAAGCTGCAAATACTAAATATTGACTGCAAAACTAGCAACAAAAATGCTCAATTTGGAAATATTTCTATGTTTAGGTAAAAGATGTTTTAGCATGCAGGACTTGATAATTAACTACACATTAAGAAACAAAATTGAATCGATTAACCCTTTCCAGTCTGACCATTACGGCAGGAAAAAGTTAACATTGTGCAAAAATACACTATGTGCTCTACACTGGTCATAAAAACTAAAAGGGATAACATGATTGAGACGGAAGAGGTAGAAAAATTAGAGTTGAGCAGAGTAGAACATAAATGTATTTCATTTAGCTGGTTCATATACAAAACAATGTAATAAATATATATTCCTACATGTAACACCTTCTATACATACATGGTGGAGTGATCAAGCCAATTATGGGAAGGCTTGTAGGGATTTTGGTTGGTATTTATGTCCGATACGGACTAAGGGAACATGGTCATGGAGGGAGTGAGCACTTAACATTAAAAATTTGATACTGCTCAATTCTACATTTGGTGATGGTTTCATTCAAAGTATTAATATGGCAAGACTAATTATGTGTGCATCTTTTTGAAAGCATAAATGTTGTGACCAGTAAGTCTGTGAAGTTTGCATCAATTGTGGCACTTGTGTTGTTTTTTGTCCCTCCTATCATTCTTCAGGGGGTGGGGGAAATGTGTTATTACATGTATCACAATTGAAATGAACAGCACTTGCAATAATTGATGCTCCTTGAATTCGGTCAACAACTCATCCGTGTAACAAGACAACTAGAAATTTGGGCGTGAGTTTGACTTGTAATCAGGTGACTGTCACATGACATGGCATGACCTTTCTAGATCAGTGCAAATTCATTTTGTCACCTTCAGAGGCTCTTCTAATTGTTTGTCTGAAGATACAACCTTATCCTTAAATGTTACCAAAATATCACTGCCATGACTGAAGGTTTTTGTATTACTGAATTGTATGGTATTAGTTAAGCACCGGGGTTTAACACAATTTAAATCGGCAAAAAGCTTTTGTTATTAGTTGTTGTAATCAAAGTAAACCTAATAGAAGTTTTCTTTCCATCAGTATTTTGTTAAGGGGATCCACTGAACATGTTTAATTGGCGAGACCGCGCAAGTAAACCTAATAGAAAATTGGGTTTTTATCTATCAGTATTTTGTTAAGGTGATCCACTAGACAAGTCGAATTGGCAGTTTTAAAGTCCTTTGCTCTCTCTCTCTCTCTTGGGCGTAAAAGGGTCTGAGAAGTGAGAATGACTTTTGACTTAAGCTGCGGTAAAGACTGCATGTTGTGTTTATATACGGCAACCTTAACATGCCCTTAACATGAGCAAAAGAGTAAGACCTATTTAAATTTAACAAATATGATGTACAATCTACTATAGTCAGTATTAGATCTTCCTTAAATAGTTTAGTAGGAAGGAGTCAGGAACTGCAATTTCTGTGACGAGTACCGATGATGGGTTGTAGGGGAATACGACAGAGAAGAAATGTTTGGCATCGATGAGGAGCTGCGTCTCTCTTCTGGGATCTGGACGCTTGTGAAGTCGTGCTTGCACTTTACGAATAAATGACACTTCCGTTCTCTTCTCATACTCATCTGGTGTGTACAAGTTCAGGATTTTCACAATCTGCAGAGGCAATAGAAAAGAATTGTTATTACTCCTGACACATTGGAAATCTGAACAAAAAGTAAGTTATTCCCTTAAGGATGGATGCTTGTAAAGTTGGTTCTATTTATATGTAATTTCATGCAATTGAATCCTACATCCTGAATCAGGCAATAATTGCATGTTAAGACACCTTGCTTGTGTCTAATTGAACAGACATTCTTAGTCACTTAGTGTTATTTTACTACCTCATAAGGAAATTTGGCTATCAATTACAAGACAATACATGACAGTGCGTTCAGCGTCAAACGCCGTACATTGAAAATTATGGTGTGGTGTAGATATACGCACGCATCTGATGCGAAGTTCTTTACTTGAACTGGAATATTTTATATTTGAATAGGGGGGTATGTTTTTCAAAAAAAGATGTCTTTTGTTTTTTGGCAAAAACTTGACTTCATTCTTGATCTTGAAATGTCTGAAATTTGTAACTAAGAAGGAGAATAAAATATAAGATTTATTGTTTTACCCGTCATCTATCATCTGATAATGGATGGCCATACATTATTTTTTCATAATGGTCACCCTCTTCAGGGGCACACTTTACTCAAAATAATGTATGCGCATCCATTATGAGACGATAGATGATGGGCAAAACAATAAATCGTATTTTTTATTCTCTAAATGGAAGTTGAAAACAAACTAAATTTTGTATTTTGCATGGACAAAATGCAAGGATTTCTTGGCTGTAACATCAGTACTATCAGAAAAAATATCAATGACTTTACCTGAGTAACAGTAAGTTTGGTACAGGTATCACAAATCAGATCTACATCATCACTGGTTCGCTTCTTGACTTGGAGTAGTTGAGCCACTTGGACTAATGGTTCTAGCGTTTCCTCCATGCCGGGATCATACATACGTGTGCTTCTTAGCCACTCTTCTAATTCACTCATGTTATATCTGCAAAAAGTGTCAGGAAAACACATGATACAAATCATCAGATATGGCAAGACATTTCTCACTGTGATATAATCATGGAATTAATACCATCAATAATCATAGGTTTCATTACATACTATCATCACATATACTACAATAATAGACCGTATTACTAAAGTGATCTATTTGCGTAAACAATGTTTCACGACTGATTTATATATAACTTTAGTATAATACAAATTAATGTTGGTGAAGCAATTAATCAAATTTGTAAGCACAATTTAAACCTAAAAGTGTGCTTTTTATATTAAAACCGAATCCAGAATAGGAAAATCGATTAAATGTAATATTTGTTAGACATCAAATAAAACTGATATGTTAATATAGATCCATATGTGATGTGCCTTTAACAATTTTGAAATAGATCAGTATGTGATGCGACCGACGAATTATAAGAGATTTCTTAAAGTAAACAGTAAATAAGAAATTGCAAGTGTGGCAGTACTCCCCTTCTCATCTGACTAAGCAATGCAAACAAAGTTATCAGTATCAACTCCTGAAACTAAAAATCTTAAACACTTTGATTTTTATGTATGGCCTATCTTGAACTCCTTTGGACCAATGACACATGACCTTTTTAATTCTCATGACAAGTTACATTAGTTGTCAAGATGAATATTCAACCTGATTTAGAGGTCACTGTCCTCTTAATGTCATTGAGGCATGTTGCAATTGTGTGTTTGGAACAAGAAGTAATTTTCAATTTATGATGACTATCAACACAGATGAAAATTCATGTGAAGATACAAGAAACCAGTTTAGTTTTCTGTGTGGCTTACCTGATTTGTACTCCTTTGGACCAATGACACATGTCCTTTCTCAGGAGAATGTTGTTAATAGTACTGGCAGTAACCAAATAGAAGCACTGAAATACAACAGAGCAAAACACATTAGCCTCAAGTGTGAAGTACTGAAATACAACAGAGGAAAATAAGTCTCAAGTGTGATGTCCCTCCCAAACCCATAGATTCAAATGAAAATATCAAACTAGATTAAATTTATTGTGAAATTCTCAGAATTTTGTTTGTGCGGGGGAAAACACAGGAGTGACGGGGCATGGGGGAGTTTGAATGGTGTGGTGATGGTAGTGGTGGGGTTTGGGTGCTAAGAATCAGATATTTCTGGGGAAAATGTCCCCTCATTGTTCGAACAAAAAAAACACATTTTCTTTCCCCTTCCCTTCTTTTCTCCCCCTTTCCCAGAGGTGTGGCTATATAATAAAAACATTAAAGTGATGAGCAATAACCGTGGGGTCCAATGGGGGCTAAAGTTTTCATAATTTAGCCTTTTTGAGTGCCTTTGGACAGCTCTTATTTATTGCCTATGGTGGCGCAGGGGCATGTACTCCTTTACCCCCTAGCTACACTCTCACCTGTTCTTCTTTGGTGTGTTTCATTCTCCTTTCCCCATTTTCCCCTTTCCTCTACTTTTCTTCTTTCCCATTTCCTAGCTCTTTTCTTTCCCTTCTTTTTCCTTCTTTCCCTTTTATTTTCTCCCTAAGTAAACTATATGTCCCCTTGGAAAGTTCGGGAAGGGTGGGGTGCACTGTGCCACTATGGCTGTTCCACCAGTGAAAGAATTTAACATGCAAAGTTAAATTTCATTTTGTGTGTGTTTTCAAAAAGAATCATTTCTTCATTTTAATTTGGTAGTTGACTGTTCTTAATGCCAAATGTAAATCATGTGGCAGATACAATGTAGAGATTGTATCTAGAGGCCTAACAATAATTTATTGGACAATGTAAACAAAAATCCATATTGCAGGTGCCATGTCTTGTTAATGCAACCCCACTATGTATTTTTGTTTACTGTCATATCTAATGGCTGACTTTAACTTTGACCATCCATAACGTTGGTTTCCACCCTCCCAACCCTGACCTTCATTAGAAACAAAAGTCCCTAGTGCAGGGCCAATTCTTTTTAAATGCAACTCCTCCCATGGATTTTTGTTTACATTGTCCAAAAAACTTTTATTTTGCCTATAGTACACTAACAAGTACTGCAACCAACCTGTTTGAAATAATTTCTTGGACAATGAAAACAAAAATCCAGGGTAGAGGTTGCATTTAAAATCAATGGGGCCCTGCACTATGGAGTACTGGCACCAACCTGTTTGATGACTTGATTTACAAGCTCAGGGTCATGACCTGTAGATAGGCAGCCAACTGCTTGATGGAATCAAGTCAAGATGCTGCAGTGCTGATGCCCCATCTGAACCAATGGTACTATGTACTAACCTGTTTGATAACTTGACCGACAAGCTCAGGGTCCATGCCATGTTTAGTCATGACCTGTAGATAGGCAGCCAACTGCTTGATTAATGAATCAATGGAGATGTGTCTGGATTCATGGTCCTCACTAACGCTTGCAGAGCGCCCTCTTAGACCAGTTGGTTTGTTGTTAGTTAGACCTGCACTATCACTTTCTAACATAGCTGGGACTGAGGAAGTACAAAATGAAACAAAATCAAAAGTTTTAAAGAGCACATATTAACATCAGCAGAACATTCTGACTGAATTGTCTTAAGTCATTACCAAAATGTTTCAAAAATTAATAATCAGAAATATAATGTCCTATTTCATCTTTTACTAAACTCGCAATGAAGAATTTTGATTGAAAATACTACATGTAAAAGATGTTAGACCTGTGATAATTTGCCAAAGTTGAATTAAACAATTTGCAAGGAAGTGCCTCATGTGGCACCAGTCCAAAGTACTTTGGAAATCATGTCATGTTCAGGTCTCACTCACAGCACCTGTATATAGGAACTAATCTCCGTTGTCAGACCAATGTTTCATTGACACAATTGTGCCTGGGGGGATTCTTACTGACAAATGGTATACAGGGGGGCTCAAAGAGTTTTGGGATCCATTTTCGTAATTTTTGGTATATTGATGGCTGGGTTTTTGTCACAGATCCAATATAGCCAATTTGAAAAAATTGGGTGTATTTTGGAAAATTTTGCAACAAAAGCACCCAATTTGCCCTTATTAGATGCTTTTTCTAGAAAAATGGTAAAGAGATGGGTTGCAAAATCATGCTTTTCGAGGTATAGAGATGGTCAAAATTTAGAAGTTTACTTTGAGCATCCCCGTAAAAATATTTACTACCCTCCACCCCACACCGAGGAGTTGTGCTTTATAATGAGCTCATGTATTTCCCTCAATACATATTTGTGTCAACTTACACCATTTGGAGATTTCCAAATCGATTTCAAAGAAGCTTCGAGGTTTTCTGAAAGCAGGCATGAAAATTGACTTTCAAAAAAAAGCTGAAAGGGTTAAAATTTGCACCAAATAGTTTTAAAATAGGCTGATTTAACAAGGAAAAAGTAATAAAAAGTGTACAATCCAAAAATAAAAAAGCTGAAATCAGCTGAAAAGCTGATAATTTTCATGCCTGTGAAAGGGGATGCAGGATGACCGTTGGGATTACTTACCAATCATTGGCTGAATCTTGTTTTCAATGATGCGCACCATCATTTGATAGATATGTACCCCCAAATCATTCATTACTTGTCGATATTCTGACAGGTCAAAGTTGCGTAAACAGTGCTCATTCTGTCTGTCAGAATTCTGGTTGGAGAAATTCTGAAAGGAACAATGTGAATCATGAGAAATGTGCACCATACTGATCAATAATTATAACTATGGATGATAGAAGCATTGAAAAGGTTGCTAATCAGTATGATTGAAATGGGCGCGTCAGAAAAAATATCGTGAAGACACTATGACAACTGTTCAATGAAAGCAAATCATCTTTCTTTATCTTATCTGGGTAACTAGTATGTGTCTTAAAATGGTCAAAATAAAACAACTTAAATCAAAGACAACCATTTTCTAATAATTTTTCAGTGTTTTTGATGATCACTTTGTCGAGCATCCATATATGAGCAGGATATTAATGTCCACTGGGCAAGACCCCCTTTTTTCAGGCCTCCAGGCTGCTCATTAGACCCCATTTTCAGCATTATTAAAATCCTCAAAACGTAAGGAGTCCCCCATTCAATAGCATTGTGTACTTGATGACCTACCTCTTCTCCACTGTACTGTTTGAGAATGTGTAAGAGTCTAATGGTATTTGTTAACCAAAATGAAACATATTCAAAATCTTCAAAGTGTTTCTGGAAGAGAAAAGGAAAGAACGACTGTTAAGGACCTATTTCATTAATGAATTTGAAAGGGTTGATTAATTATTCAAACAATGTGATTTCAAAAGGCTTAACATAAAGAAAAAATATAGCAAATATTTGAAAAAACAACAACTCTTAAAACACATAAATCAATATGACCATATGGTGCAGTAAATTTATCTGGTTTTTTTTAATCATAGCCATGTACCCAATCTTGAACTTAAGTTCAATGTTTGTCCATGTGGTAGCAACAAAATTAGCCAAAAATAATACCAAAATCATGAAGAATTCATGTAAAAAATATAAATATGCAGTGAAATGGTCTTAATCAATCCTAATCAATTATTACTAGTCTCTAACACAATACAAAACCAGCGCACAATGTTGTAGAATACAAGAGATATGCTATGGATCTCGTAACAGAGTCCGATTGCTTGTTGCATACAAACCTTAAAAGGTTTGTATAGTATAGGGCAGGTATTCTCAACTAGCAGTGCGTGCCGAATTTGGCGCTTTGATAAGTACTGATTGACGCTATGACACTCTCTAAAAACACAGAAATACATTAGGAAAACATTGAGAAATAGTCAAGTGTGGAATTTTTTCATTTATGTGGCACATTTTAAGGACTAGTTGAGAACCCCTGGTATAGGGAGTTTTACCTTGAGTGATTCTTGATAGCATTGATGACACCAGCTAACAATGACTTGATCAAACATTTATAAGATGTGGTGTCACCATACTGGGGCTGGGGAGTCTTACCTTGACTGTTTTCTTGATACCATTGATGACACCAGCTAACAATGACTTGACTTTTCTATCATCATTCATGTGGTCAGCATGTCGTATACACATAAAGATGACGTAAGCTGGTAGGCCAGGCAGGTGGCCCTCGGCTTGCTTTGGAGAGAAATCTGTGTGAGTGGAACAAACAGGAGTTTATATTTATGGTTTATCTGTAATATTGTCTTGCAAATATGATTTTATCTGGACAGGTAAATTTGACAAATTGTCAATTGATAGACAATATTCAAAACTAGTAAATAAACTTTAATAAACATCAAAGTTTGATACAGTGAACAAAACAACTTGCATATGTTACCATACCAAGAAAGCAAACAAAACTCTGGTCATTGGTCATTAGGCCAACTGTGCATTGTAAAGCTGAATTCAGATTTGACGCAAATGTACCGAGCATGTGAAGATGGCACTTTTCAGCAGTTATAATTGATCAATATCAAAACACAACTCCACTTGTGTCAATGCAAATCGAGTTGAGAAAAGCTGAACTTTCCATTGTGTTTACAAGTTGCCGACTGCCACAGTCTGTGTACATCTTGAGTGTGAATTAATTTGCGGTGCCATACGGGGTGACGATTATTGGAAACACAGCGCACTGTGTTTTAAGTATGAATTCAGCTTAAGGATGATACTATTCAAACACATAAGTCAAGGCTGCCCCAGGGGCAGCCCACATGTGACTTAGCATGCCCCCACATGTGACTTGGGACAACTTTGATCACTCCAGAATTTGAACCCCAATAATTGTGATTAACATATACTTGTTATTGTACCTACCTTTCATACAAAATTTGTGTAAGAAATGGGCAAAACTCCTGAACCCTTGGTAGGTCTCTGCCTTCTGGCCTCCACCAAGAGCACCTCTATGCCACTTATGGAGATATTCTAATTGCTTCATTTTATCTAGCCCTTCCACATTTTTTGGATGATTTTTTCCCCCTTGCAAGAAATTCTGCCCTAACAATAACCGTAATGCTTAGTGGTATTTATATTAGAGTTTGCTGCAAAATGTGAAGCACACAAAATGACAGCAAAACAAGGGTAAACTTGATGGCTTAACACTTAAGTGCATAAGGGGGGGTCCATTTGGACCCTGGATTACACACGAAAATGCAACAAGAACCCACTAAAGCTGTTTTATGTAATTGTCAAGATAGGGGTTACGCATGTATTGGTGCAATAAAAAAATTCAAATTGGTCATGTCATTTTTGAGATAATTAGCATAACTAGTGAAATGGTGGTGCTGTTCAAACTTCGTTTTGTCCCTAAAAATCAATCAATCAATGATACACAGTGCTTGCATGACATGCATACCCCATTAAGGCGTCTTTTCTTACAACCAACGGCTTTACGTGACTTCCGAACCACGGAGCAAGTAGAGTAAAGTTTCTTGCCCAAGGAAACAAGGAGACGAAAACCGCCCGGCCCTTGGCTCGAACCCACAACCTCTGTAATACGAGACCCGTGCTCTAACCGCTCGGCCACGCTCCCCTCCAATGAAATTAAACAACCTTTATTATAATTGTTATTTTAGCAATGGATTTGTAATTATAGTCTGCTATTATTATGAGCCAAATTTTATTGAAAAATTCCATTGGGAAAGCAGATTTCAAATTTTTGGCAGGAAATATTTAGTAAAAATTGAAAATTTGACATTGAATTAGATATCTGGCTGCCATTTTGAAACGGAATGGCAGATTTTAAATCTTCTGGTTTTATATGAATTGTATTGAGTTGGTGAATCACTGTGTACAGTTTTAAAGATTAATGAGGAGAGCATTGTTCTTAAAGCGATCAACATCCAAGGTCCATAATGACATCCCCCCTTGTGCACTAACAGGAATCTAAAACACTTTATGCACTTACTGTTGAGTCAAGATAAGTACATTGCCAATCTATTCTCCAATTACAACATATCTTTAAGATCTCTTTATAGTAACAAACATACCTGTAATAATAGACTTGATGAACTTTGCCTCATCATGAGGCTGGTACTCCAACATCCCTAAGATTTGGTATTCCTTGTGTCTT
>JXSR01S018992.1:36706-54149 GCA_000969725.1 Ophiothrix spiculata | reverse complement strand
ATACAGCGTGTAATAAACATTTCCTGTATGCATATATGAAACATTATGTTCAACCATGAATGTAATTGTGATAAAGTTTGTTTTGGTTTGTAACAGGGAAATTATAACAGATTAGTTTTGATATTTTGAGCGATTTTCAGCTCAAATAGTCCTATTTTAATGGGAAAAAACAGTTCTTGAGACCTCAATTCGGGAAAAAAATTAGTTCCATAGATCCTATTTTTGACCAAAAATCTGTTATGCAAGACGCTATCAAGCGCTATCAGAGTCTTGTCGATATGCATCGATCGATGCCCATCGACGCGCAGTCTTTACACACGCTATGCATAAGGAATAGCGCGTGTACAAGACTGCGAGTCGTGGGCGTCGTGCGATGCATATCGACAGACTCTGAATAAACCATTTGTTTTAGAACCCCCCCCTGGAAGATACAATATGCCGTACACTAAACATACTAAAACACAGCAACACATATTTATTAAGGCAGCACTTATAAGTTGTTTTACATAGTAAATAAAATGTCCACTGTAGATGCTTTGGTTTTAAGAACATACAACCACCAAGTTTTAACACTTTTTGCTATATTCCTAAAAACCCAAGGGCTGGGGAAGGGGTACCACTCAGATATCATGTTGTAATAAGCTGCTACAACCAAGAAATGTCAAATTTCATTTTGCAATTTTCTGGTCATGCATGTTTACTTGTGTAGCTCATGGGTCCCCATATATTCAACAAGCCCTAAAACATCAATTTGTAGTGTTTGTATGTGAAAATAATGTATTTGTTAAACATAATCATAAATTCCTCTATCTCTACGAAAGTCATACATGGAATCATAACAATTCCACATCTGAATTTGATCGGTACTACATCTTGAGGCAGGGCATAACTGTATACAATTGTTTAGTAGTAGGTAGGCCCATAACAGCTGGTACATACTGAGAGAATACAATCCAAACTAGCCTATTTATAAATATCAATATTCTGTGTACATGTGGATACTGTACTTTTGTTAACACTAATTATAAGCAAGCAATATTATGTCACAAATCACACAACATACAGATGTGTAGGGAGCTGGATGATAACTGTACACTGATTGCATTTTGCAAGCTATTTGAAATAAGTTCCTGTTGCAGAATTTGTAAACAATATTAAATTCGGCCGGGTTCATAATATCTCATGTATTAGGAAAACATGTTGAGCCTATGCATCTATATGGGATGGATCTTTAAGGAAAGGTGATCAGAAAAAAAGTACAATTCATGATTTCTAAAGAAAATAAATTGCTTATCATAAGGAAATGTCAGTATCATGATTTCAATCCCTTCATAGTACCCGCAGCCCCCTCCCAATATTCTGGATGTGCAAAACATCTTAAATTTCACACTGTGATAGAATGAAACAAATATCCGTAGCAAAATTATCAATCTCGGTGCATGCACTCTCAGATGGTCACTCCATCCATGTAAGTAAATGAACTGACTTGGATAGAGTGACCATCCAAGTAATTTTAATGAACTTGAATTATTTATTCAGCTATAATGGCAAACTCAAGTTGGCCAAGTACTCACCACATGATGTGGACAGGCCAAAGTAGTATCTGTATAGGTAGAGATTTTCTCCTTAAATCTTACGATGAGGCCATCAAGAATCTGAAAATTGAGGCGAAATTATGACAAATGAATTTCATTGTAAGTTGTAACACTATTGAAAATTGTTGTTTTGTATAGTAATGTTTACATTTGACTACTAATTAAAAAAAATGAATAGAACTAATAAGAATTCAAACTTGTATTTCATAATTGAACTAAAAGGGATTTCTTTTTGAAATCTTCTAAAAATCTCCAAATCATTTTATACACAGAATATGAAACTTAATGTAAAATGTACTGCATTAGCATAAATTCATTTCTACAACCAATGATTACACTTGGGACACCACTGTTTTCTAGACAATTGAGAAATATCACATATTTATAAGCCATTGCAACTTGGTAAAATATAGTAGCGCCAACAAACTGAAAGATCTTCAATCCAATATCTCCCATAATATGATCATTAATATTTTTTTATTAAAAAGTAATAATGATATTAACAGTGTCAAAATTTGTGGTAAATTACCTCAAATGTCACCTAAACAAATGAACAGTTGCAGTTTAACATCACTGTTGAGGTTGGAAAAATAGCTCAATTAGGCTACAAATGTGTTTGGCAACAGTTACAAATTATAAGCAAAGTTGCATGACATATAATTTCTAGAAACAATATTTGTTTCTCTAAAGACACTCTAGTACCATTTTTTATTTTACTAATTTTACTTGTGATCTCATACCTGTAAATGATATTGGCAATCAAGATTCCTACAATCTGCACTACTGATAATACCACACTTATTTACCTTTACTTTTAAGCAACTGACATACATGTATTATTTCTAAGCGCTTAACATTTATTGTTTTGTTTTTCTTTATTTTTTCAGTACGTTTTTGAGCGCCTGATGAAGGCCTTTTCACATAAAGGTTGGCGAGTCAGAGAAGAAATTCTACTATGTCTCATGCAGACAATTAACATGTAAGTTGTAAGGATCACCAAAGGATAATTTTAAAGACAGTGATTAAGGTTTTGCACCCAGTTTAACACAACATTGTTTGAGACAAGAATTACCTGTCGCAGAGACTGATTCAGATTTTGTCGGTAAGGGATCTGTAACACATAATTCTTAGTCAATGAGTGTGAATTGACTTCTTTATAAGGAATAATTGGCTATCCATTATGAGACAATATATGACAGCGCATTAGCATTTACGCGCAGTGGACCCGCGCGTTTAAAATTGCGGTGCGGTGTAGATATACACACACATCTGAAGCGCAATTCATTACTTAAATTGATCTGTTGTATGTTTGAATAGGGGGTGTACGTTTTTCCAATAATGATGTCTATTGCTTTAATTTTGATCTTAAAATGTGTCAAATTTTTGACTTAAGAATGAGAATAAAAGATAATATTTATTGTTTATTCTATCGTCTCATAATGGATGGGCGTACATTATTTTGAGTAATGGGTTCGGGGGCACCCATTACTCAAAATAACGAACGGCCATCCATTATGAGACGATAGCCCACAAGCAAAAAATGAATATTATCTTTTATTCTCTAAGTGTTAAACGTACACCTAATGTACAATGTTGCATGTACCGAATGTATGCCTAACAGACATCACTATATAATAAATTGAACATGTGCGTAGTGTACATCAGACAATCATATAACGAACCTCAGAAGAAAACAATGTACAATAGATGTACATATGCAGTAATATGTTGGTGAACGACAGATTCACAATAAATGACCACAGTTTATGCCACTCTTGCAAATCCCTTTACAATTTGATTATTTACAAAAATGTTTCAGTTCAATTTAAATAATGACAAAAATAATAAGCAGACAACACATATCAGTGGCCGTGACAAATTCAATGCCTTCTCCCCTATAATGTCTAGAGTAAAACAATTTTAAGCTCTAGATACTCGTTGTTGCAGTGGTCACAATGTAAATGAAAATCACCACCTTTTGACTAAGCCCCTTGTTAATCCTTGTCAGACATGATGGGGCATTTTCATCTAAATTCTTGGAATGGTATAATGAATTTGTGAAGTTATGATTAGAGTAAACATATCCTTTCTTAGCATGAGAGAAATGAGAAGTCTGATGTTGAAATGTAAACCAGACTATCCTCCATAACAATTGATGTCCTGACATGATACAGCTTGTCTAGTAAAACCAAACGGGAAGGCCCCCTATTTCACGTAACATTGCCTTACCAATAAACCTTTCCAAGAAAAACACAAGGCTACTGCCCTCAATCAAACAGCAGCCATTGTATAAGAGCTCAGATACATGTATATATGTGCACGAAGCAGCAAATTTCACATCATGAAATTTTTCACAATCAGTTCAGGTTTATCCTCGGTCATATCAAAAGAAACATATCAGCATGAATTGCAAAAATGACAGGAAAAGGAATACCCATCGGGTTTTTTATGTATTTTGATTGAAAAAAAAAAGGATCTCTTGCCAATAAAACAAATTTTAAGTGTTTTATCACAACTGAAACATTTTGGGACCTTTAAACATTTTATATGACATATAAATGTTATAAACTTAGCTATTTTCCTGCTAGACAGTTTTAGCGCATATAAAATGTCTTTATTGAATGATAATAAGTAAGACCTCTAAGACATTTGTAAAATGTAAATTTGATAGTGTGACTGTCTGTGTGTCTGGCGGGCTGGCTACACGGGAAGTCTGCAATGTTAATGGGAAGCATGAATCTTACTCACCTTTTAAGCAAGGGATTTTTTGTGGACTTGATATTTCATTTTGAGCTGAATTAAGACAGGTGCACTGACATTGTTGCACAGTTTTCCCATTCAATCGCAATGGTGCACATAGACAATGCTGTACCTGTTTTTTCCCAATTTATTTCCATTGTTGCATTTTTTTTCAAGAAGGTATTAATAGAACTTGGCAACTTTTGGCTTTTTACATTTGTTTTATTTATTTACACAATATCAACATTACTTAAACACATCTAAAAAATCTTTAAGAAAATATTTAAAACTAACTTAAGAAGTCACAAAATATCATTTTCATTTGATTGAGCAATTAAGAGTAAAATAGTAAATGCAAGGAAATATGACTTTTAAGTCATATTACTGCTTAAAAGCAGAGAGATCAATGTTTCCTTGAATCACTCAAAGTATACCATCCAATCAGTGTGTTTTCCAGAGGGATGGGGTTCCCCATATATTCCAAATATCACCAGTCCACCTAATTGCAGACTTATTTCTCTTAAACTGAGCCTATAAATATTGGAGCTGGGCAGTAATAAAATTGGGTATATCCTCATTAATGATCATGCATAGAGTAGACACAATGACTCACTCTGTTCAGATATTAATGGCTCATGTTACCAAGGTCTAAAAGAGCATCAGACATCAGTCATGGCTCTTGACTCTTGGCTAGCCATCCTTTGATTAAATGTTCATCAAACTGTTGATTTCATGGAAATCAAGTTTCCATTATTTCTAGCATATGTTTCTTACATGAAAATGCAGAATTTCCCACTACAGATTTTTCTTTTAAAGAAACTTCCTGATTTCCACTTTTCTTCAACCATGCTTGTGTACAAATAACTTATAAATTATATTACTGGAGTGCCTTTATATTGAAAGCATAGGCAAAAGAAATAGATAGCCATATGGACCATAAATGTAAGGCCAAGTTAGGTACACGCGTACATGCCTAAACTGATGTTGCACAAATGTGTAATAACGCAACAACTGATTCAGGTCGCGTGTGAAAAGCAATTGACCACAACACAAAATCTAATATTTTTCTGCCAAATCGAACTTACACAAAAACAAAAAAGAATGCTTGATAAGCCCTGTAATTGCATTGATTGATTCAAATTGATTATACTGGAATACGATTACCAGAGTACAATTAGAAGATTTTGTAAAAATATTATTGTTGTTTGATGTATTTTTTAAGAAATACTACTTGCACTATCAATGAATATATTCCAGTGTTTACATTGATATTGTAGTCCTTCAGCCTTCACTTCTTTCAAATCTCTAGTGATTAACAATGATCCTCAAATCTGGGACAATGGTCGTATTGAGCAAATCATGACTGATCAATAATCCATAAATGCTTTGAACTTTTAAATAAATGCTTTCATTCATTCATTTATCATTGTTTTTATCTTCATAAAGTCATACTTTATTTCCCTAACTTTATTTCAACTACTTTCATTCAGTTCACATTCAAAAGACAAAACAATATAATAACAACAACATCTAATTTATCCAATTAATTATTAAATCCTTTTTTTTTTAAACGTTCTACACCGGTGTTCCAACTAAAGCATACTGGCCGTGTCTTTTTTATTTAGAATTGCCTCTAGCATAGTGGTTAAATTGTAAAACTATGTACAATTTGCATAAATTTTCCTTGTTTAAATAACCCCTTTTTGAACCAGAAGCAATCCTATGGGTATCAATTGATGCTCTCAATCGTGGTCATAATCTATCTATCTATCTTTTTCAGGTTTGGGGCTACTTCCCTCACACTAAACAAAATAGTACCTTCTATATGTAAACTGCTAGGAGACCCAAATAGTCAGGTAAGATTGGAGTGGAATCAACTGTGAAAATAGACAACTTTTGTGTATATATGCCAAATTGCAACCTACAGGACTTTGAATTGTCTTTTTAACAACTTCCTGTATCTCCTTATACAGGCGCAAACCATTGTATATTAGTGATGAATGCACAATTGATATTCAAATTAGCGCATCACGCATGACACGGCATTTACAGGAGTGTGTTTACGCAGTACATATTAGTTGGCTCACTTTTCATCCCGCATTGGGCACTTTAAGTACGTGCAAAGCCTGGTGCTCTGGAATAATTGAAAACGGTAAAGCAAAAACATTCGTAAACTAGCATTTTGCTTCAGATTCTGCTGGATATTTGTATGAAGATGGGTAGTTTGTAGACTGAGGTAGAAGGAGATATGTGATATCAAAAGGTACCTGAAGGGTCCCAAAATGAAAATTGATTTTTTGGTCTCATCTGAAAGATCATATTTCAAGCTTTAAAATGACACCTTGCTTTTGGATATTGGATATTCGACTGCAAAGTTACATCCAAACTGGTAAAAGGCATCGGGCTGATTCAGACAAATATACACTGTGTCTCAATAAAAATTGTGCAAGTTTAAAAGCGCCATCTGTAGCAAAACCAAAGAACTAGGGTAATATAATGGTACATCATTGTAAAGGAAAAACTCCAAGCTTTTAAATGCCGTTTATTTCATTACTTTTTGCCTTTGCAAACTAGAGATATGATTCATTAAACACAAATTTTGAAAACCCCATTTGTGCCACTTTTTCAGAAAACTGATTGAACTTTGTTTTTTGATATTCAGTGTCTTTTCTGTTAATAAAAATGTTTATTTGTAGGACCAGAAGATACAAACTATTCAATATCAATAATGTTGTATTGATCTTGAGCTATCAAGTGTGATATTAAGTGATAAGCTGTCCATTCATATGAGTAAGTCACTTAGCAATATTCAATAGGGAAGCATTGAAGATGCTTGCTCATTCGGACTCATGTCGCATTATACACCAGAGAGAAGCCTTTGCTGGGTGTTAACTAACCATTAGTTGTATTCTACATACCTTTGAATGTCTTCTGGCTTCAAAGAAAGAAAATGATGAATTGCACACCGGACTTCATCGGCGTTTAGCTGCGATCTTCCACTTCTGCACGGGTCTACCAGAATTTCCTTTATTCAAGTTCGTAGTTGTCGCCGAAGCCAAATATTTGGCATACAGATTTACAGGCGTATTCCGAGGAGTACGTGTATTTTGATAGGATATCCTGAATTGCCTAAGAACCTCATAAGGACTTCTACTTTCATGATATTTCAGTACCAGGAAGACTCGTTCATTAAACGTACACTGCGCTCGCACTGCCATTCTTAGAGTGGTTAAAGTCCGAATAAGCAAGCACCTTCAATGCTTCCCGGGATTTAAGCCTCTTTTATTCCATAGATAATATTTCTTGATGATGTAATGTAATCTCTTTTGAAAAGATGAACACAGAGGTTAGAGATAACAGTTTTTCAAGTTAATTCACCACCATTCTCCTTTTTAATATTCTGAATCCCTATTGAATGTTTCTAAGTGACTTTAATACTCATATATGAATGGACAGCTTATCACATCACACTTCAAGCTCAAGATCAAAACATAATGATATTAAGTAATTTGTTCATTCTGGTCCTACCAATGAACAGGGTTTTATTTAACAGAAAAGGCACTGAATATCAAAACCCAATGTTCAATCAGTTTTCTGAAAAAGTGGCACAAATGGGGTTTTCAAAATATGTGTTTGAAGCATATCTCTAGTTTGCAAAGGCGAAAAGTAATGAAACAAAAGGCATTTAAAAGCTTGGAGTTTTTCCTTTACAATGATGAACCATTATATTACCCTAGTTCTTTGGTTTTGCCACAGAAGGCGCTTTTAAACTTGCACAATTTTTATTGAGACACACTGTAGTTCTGAGAAAATCAAGTTTTAAGTTTCTGTACTAGTAAAACTTGAATGGAGAAAGGATTTTTATATCGGTTTTTAAAACAATTGTCTTATGTTTTGATGTTTGAACCTGATTAATATGATAGAATACACTTCAAAGGTAACGTTTCTGATGAAATTAGAAATTCGACCTTGGACGTGATTTTTGACTATGCTCAGCTTCAATGGCCTGTATCTCGTAATTTACTATGCCGACCTTAAGGTACCTTTCGATATGATGGGTCACATATATAGATTTAATCAATTCATGAATATTTGGGAAGTTTTAAGTAAATACCTGCTTTTATTTTTATTTTACAGAATCCTAAAACTTTCATGTTAGAGATTCAAAAAGTTTAGAATTTAGCCTGAAAAACCACAATATCTTCCCCAACACTTTAAATATCTGCAACCCACTTCATTTTAATGCTATTTGAGGAATAATCTTGTTCAAGTATTGACACCTTGTCTTTGTTGAATTCGTTGGGTGTAGCTCTCAGAAACCTCTAACTATAGTTATAACTATAGAAAACCTATTCACTTTTACGCGTCTTGTGCGTCGAGGTTAAAGTTCACATGCAACTCACGCGATACTTGTGAGCTCACGTGATATGACAGTTCTGTTGCTGCATGACTTGATGATCGATTTGATTGGTTTGTTGTTCATGCACGGTGCGATTTGGTCCTGCCCAGAATGAAAAGGTTTGTTTCAGATGACTTAAGGGGCCTGTTAACCCGGTCGTTTGTTCGGTAGCAGAATTTAGTTTTTCTGCATTTTCTGATACTTCAGCATGTTACCTTTTATTACAGACAATAAAATACTACAAAACAAAAGTTTTAAACTTGTTTATAGGTCAAATTAAAAGATCATTTTGACATTTTACAGTAAAATAAACACGTGGCTGTTGGCGGGAAATTACGGGCATAACTACGCGTCCTATATTTTGCGTTTAGGTTGCGTGTTTTGATGTGCGTGACTTTTTGCGCGGTAACAAGTACTGAGTGCGCGGTTGAACGCGTTGCGTTTATGTTCTTGCATGAGCACATTTTGTTAAAATCCCGCAATAAACTTGTCAATATTGTAAACAAAGACCAAATAATTGAACATTGGTATTTTAGATTTCTTTCAATATTTACAAAATACGGAGCTTAAATTCGGATCTGAAAGTTGAGTACAATACTTACCAATAATATCAATTACATAATAAGTTTTATTGTCCGATGCCCAAAGTTTAGACCTCAAAATTCATGGATTTTAGGTCAAAATGTGCGATTTCTTCATTAAACATGGGATGTCTCCATATCAGTTTTGATGAAAAAACATCATTTTTACGGGAAACGTAACTAAAAAATCTAAAAAGTACGAGGAAAGATTTTTCAACCATTATGTACAGTATATCAAAATCTAGGATCGCGTTTCTCATTTTTCAATTTAAGGTCCTAAAATCAAAGATATTCATTAATTTCTATCAAAATTGATGCAGATAAATGTCGGAAACGGCACATTTAACATGGTTTTTATTATATTTCGAAAAATTCGGCTTTATTTAAAAAAGTAAAAAATTCGATCCTAGATAATTGTGTGCAGTTTCCAAAAATATATAAGTGATAAAATGGCAGTAACAATTTTTTTAGTTACCTTTCCCGTTTCATGTGTAGGCAAAATCACTGCTTTTTGCTATTTTTTACCAAATATGGTCATTTTTGAACCAAACCAATAGCATAAACAGATTCCTTGTCAAATTTCCTTTCTAGAAATGTATACTTTTTTATATTGTAACTTAATATTTTTAGACTTATAAGCCAAAAAAGAAAGTCAAAATAAAAGCCTTAACAGGCCCCTTAAGCAAGTTTTAAGTTTCTATAAAATGAAAATGAAAGCACTTATTCACAGTTTCAAACTTTCCCATGTGTTCATCACTTAAGTTGATCTACGTACCATAGTAATAGATGCTGCATAGCTGATGTCCTTGTACCGAAGGCCATGAACTTATTGAACACCCCTTGTGCGTTTATTGAAATCAGATTGCATACAGGAAGTACACAAGTTGTCTCTACAGTGCCTGATGAAAATTATCACCATACTATTTTAAGCTGAATTTACATTCAAACGCAACCGAGCATGTGAAGATGAAAGTTTTGTGCAGTGCAGATAGATCAATATCAAAAGGCAGCACCACTTGTGTCAATGCAAACCATGTTGAGAATAGCTGAACTTTCATAGCGTTTTCATATTGTCTGCTGTCGCAATCCATTTGCGTTGTGAATGTAAATTTATTGTGGTAAAATTATCAGAATTGCTTTTGCTTTTATGTCAAATGTGAATTCAGCTTTAGATAAATAGGGTTGGAGGATGCACCAGGTTTTTTTGTGTGTACAAATTAGGTAAAAAATTAGATTATGTTAAAAAAATGAATTTAGAGAGACAAAGCTTTAGTAGGTGCCATGTTGTGGAAGAGAGTCATCCGTCTCTTAACATGCAAGAGCAATATTAGTTTACTAAACTCTATCTTCAAAATAAGCTTCCTGAAATTGGTGTCCAGAATATTCAAACAATCAAGCTCCTATGCAGACTGTGCATACACGTTATTCAAAAAATTATCATCTGACAAAGTTCTCATGTGACGATCGTGATGCTGGTCAATTTTCCCCAGCGACAAGAACTTGATTTGGTGATCACGGTAACAACCAATCTCATCCAACTGCGAGAAATGCAGTGGGTCGTGTATGGCGCAGAGTATATATTGACGACAAAATGAGTAAAAAAACACTAAGTAGGGAGCATATTTCAAAGATAGATTTTAAGAGTAGGTTATTCTTCCCGTTTCTAAACCTTGTTTTTAGTCAATTATTCTGAATATAAAGTTAGTAGTCTGATTAGCTCAGTCAGTAAGGCGCTAGCTAATGGTTTGGAAGTCTCAAAAGTTGAAATCAGTGATGCCAAAGTTGAATGTTCTTAATATTGCCATGACAAGGAACTAATTGTTAATTGTGCCTTGTTCACACTCAGGGAGCTGCTCCTGGCTGCAATAGATTAAATGTGGAATGATCAGGGTTTAGCGCCCTAGAAGTCATAGCCTTAGAAGAACCTGAATTGATACCAAGAGGAAAGGAGCTTACTTGGACCATGGTGGTCAGTGACCACCAGTACATTGTGCTGAGGCCATGTGAAATTACAAATCAGACAGGCTTAGTGCATTATGAATCCCCTGTATTTATTATTTATTGTTTATAAGTACTCACTCAAGTGTGGTTCTCTTAATAAATGGAAAGAAAGACATAGTTCCAATTGTTGAAATTAAAATACAATAAGTATAGTTAACTAAGCTTCTTTTTTTTAACAGCATCAAGATGCCAGTACATTGTTATATATACCGTGGCAATGCAAAACACATGTGTCAGAGCATTCAACTTTTTTACTTTATAAACAAATCTGCTTAAGTATTCTTAGGTAAGAATTATTCTGTTAAACTAATGAAATATCCATTTGGTTTAGATCACAAGACAGTGACTATACTGTTTTGTTTTTCTCTTTTAATTACAGGTTAGAGACACTGCCATTAACACACTGGTAGAAATCTATAGGCATGTTGGTGAAAAAGTACGCATCGATTTAGGGAAGAAAGGAATACCATCGTCAAGGTAAGAAAGATTCTCTTTAATAATTTGTAAAACTTGGTTCACAGAGTTTTGTGTGCATTCATCAACTGCTGCAATTTAGAGCTGTCACATTTAGCATTGTCTATGTTTAAAATGGACGCTCTACAAACTACGAACTAAGTATCGAATATGCAAAAATTGGGCCAACACTCAATCAGTGCTTTAGCATATCACCTCTCAAGACTCATGCATGATGTAAATATTAGACTTGTCAATTTTTTCCAGTGAAATGTGTACAACACAGAGTACAACTTGTGACAATTGCAATGGTTTCAGAATAGTTGTCACAGTTGTAGCTTATAGTTACGGCAAACATTTGCAATTTAGAGTTGTCATTATATAGCACGACACATTTCATATTGCCGCGATGGTCTGTCACAAGGAAAGTTGAATTTTATTCCAACTCAAATGATTTGTTGTTGCAACCAACACAATAAGGTTATCAATATATCGCCTTGTCGTGCTTGCCGCAAAATTTTCCAGGTGCGACAAGGTTGAGTTTGCACACTAGAAATGTTAATGTCTTGCTGGTCATACGACCACCACTGCAGGCACTCTTGGCACTCTTGAAACCAGCCGAAAACTATGTGGAACAGAGTGTTTTTTCTTTTTGGATAGAGTATTTGCATCATACCTTACTTAAAACTTCCAAGTTGATTATATCAATGAATGCTTCTTTCATTTTGGAGTAAAGTGGGACAGAGTCAGTGTATTTGTGGTGAATTTTGATGTTGTCAAATTAAAAGGCATGTTAATGAATTGTACAGCAATCAAAATGCAACACAAATGTGTGCTTTTGTCACACTTCTAGAGCAAAATTTAATGCAAGTATTTTAATTCATAGCTGATAAAAACTAAAATGGTGCCTTAGTATAATAAAAATGTTGAAAGTAAATCAAGTTGATAATCTACTCACATGTCATATTTTAAGTAAATTTAATTTAAGTAGAATAAATATAAGGTCATGTGTCATAAGTTGGGTTACTTTTCGGTAACACACAGATAAATGGACAAATCCAGGAGCTGTCACTTTGCTTTACGTAAACTACTCACATTGGGATAAGACAAGTATATATCTTAAAGGGTAAAAACTAAGGAATCATCCTAATATAATTCCAAGGTCATTATACAGGGTGTGCACAAAATATACAGGGTGTAACATAAGAAATATTTGAAAAATGATTTTTTTTCCAGATGCAATTTTGTAACCAAGAACATGCTTAATATTCAGTATAGCTACATACATCACAAGTACTATCCAGTATCTTCCAGATCAACCCCTTTTATGTTTTTCATTAATCATCCAATCGCTTAGTCAGGGTGATCAAACTTAAAACAAATAATGACCCTAGATGACCCCAGATCACCTTCAATTCCATATATTTTTATGTCACATGTGTAACCTTACCTTAGTATCCTTGTGTCCAAATTTTATGAAAATCTATGCAAGTATGTGGGAATAGCGCCCAATTATGTAAATAAGGGGCTCTTCATCCTCCGGCTTCTCATCCACCACCGTTTTGATTAATTAACACATTAATTAATCCTAATTAAAAACCAAATTAGCTCAACACATACAGTTTTCATTTTATGAAAATATACTTATTCCTCTCTCATATGACACCAAATTTACTAATGTATGACTTAAAATAAGGGAAGTACGACATGAAAAACATAGTGCAGTAAGGGAATATGTTACTCCACCGCTTTCTTAGGTTACCCAATATATAACGCATGACCATAAAAATATCACGTGGTCAAAAGTCCTGCCTTTATATCTTCTATCTGAATGCTCAATCTTCTGTATATGACTTTGTTAAAAGAAATTTGCCACCTTTGGGTCAGTATGCCATACTGGTGTCAGTGACTTGTTGGTTGCAATTAGGGAAGGGTATTTCAAACATATTTAGTATAATAGGAGATGAACTTCAGGTGTGGTTGATGGGCATAGTTGAAAGATCATCCTTTTTTTAATCATGTGTCATGCAGAAATGAGAATTTGGTCTTCATACAAGTTTAACTGATCACCTTGTTGCCAACAGTGTCTGTTAACCAAACCTTCCACAACCGCACAAGGTTCTTATATTACGCATTCTTGGGTCCATGTTTCCAATTATTTAGCACAATCATCAAAATTGGATCTTCAGTTGAGAGACCTGTACCTTTAGACTGTGATATGGTGATGGTCAACTTAGCTAATTTTAGTCCTATATTATGTGAACTACCAATTTGGTGCTTTAATATGCGAAAAATGTTCATTTTGTGAAATGGTATGGATTTGTGAAATGGTATAGGTTGCTGGCTGCTCAAGAAAACATAAACTGGACAGTACAAATGAATACGCCTGTCACCCTGGGAAGAAAAAAATACAGATTTGTTTGATGGTCTGTCTGGCATGTTAGATTCTTTTAATTTGTTTATCAAGCTTGCATAATTTGTTACGGTGAATAGAACGAGATGAATTTTAAACCCAAATGGATACAGTGTTTGTATTTATTATATATCTGGTTATTAGTTTAAAGGAATAACAGGATAGCCAAATGGTACGGCAATTTCAGTCGCAAATTTATTGTCTTGTTTACAGTAATAATCAATTAGTGTGAAGTTTAAAAACTGATGATTCTTATAAGCAAATAGATGAAATTAACATGTGTGAAATTTGCAAGTGTCATCAAGCAAACCCATTTAATGGCAATAATTTTAGTGTTGTTGGCTGGTTAGAGTTGATTGTAAATTTGTGGTTTCTGATAATATCTGAAGTTTGATATCTTGTGTCTTAAAATTCATGTTTACACATTGGTTAGAATCGGACAGCACATTTTTCTCTACAAGAGGGAATTTTCACCTATAGTAATTTTCACCCATGGCCAGTTTTTAATCATTTTGCCTGATTTTACGCGCATGTGAAAATTTAAACATGTGTACTACATACATATTTTTTTGCAGTACATTTATTTTCATGTTAGACATATTTAGCATGAAAAGCACAAAATAAATGTAACACAAAATTTTCAACTTGTACAGCACCAAAACGTACCTTAGTATACATAATACATTTTATTTAAAATCAAAAACCTTGCATAGCGTACTTTCCAAAAGTTAAGTCGAACAAATCAAATGGTTTTAATTGATCAGATCTTTAATTAAGGGATGCATTTCACATTTCGGTAAACTGTGAAACTATTTCTCATTCTACATATGTATTCTTTCAGATTATCAATAATCTATGCAAAATTTGATGAAGTGAAGAAATCAGGAAGGATGTTGGTGTCTCCCGAAAATGGTAAGTGCAAAATTAAAGGAATAATTGTATTGTGTTTTTCCATCTACATGACATGTTTTACGACTGAAGAAAATCAAGTAAGGTACAACAGAAGGCTTCTTTGAGGTTTGGTTTGTCATGTCCTTGTTACTATTAAAGGCTTAATCTAAATTTTGAGTTCAATTTATTTATTTATGTATGACATTCGACAGAAATGTAGGCTAATCTTAATAGAGCATATGCATGACATTCATGTGATGCTATGAAAATGTGAAAGACAATACTGGGAAGAATTGTTGATATTAGATGTAGGAGGAAACAGAAGTGCTTAGAGAAAACCTGAAAGGATGAGTATGGATTGACAACCAAATGAACATGCAACCTTGGCTTGGCCAGGAATTAAACCTGGGCTGCAATGCTGAAAGACAAAGGCACAATTTGTTCACCAACCTGTACCCTTTATTCATATTAATGATCTTGTTTAATTATAATGTCAAGAAGGCAGAAGACAATGTAAATCATATACAGTACTTTTGGTTTTTGCAGGTATATGATTGTCATTTCCAGCAGCAAAGTAGTTTATTTTTCTTAAAGACTTTGCTATGCATATTGCTCGCGCGCAGGCACGCGAGCTATATAATTTTACTTCTGAGATGTCAATGGGGAAATTTCGGATTCGAAAGAAAGCCTGAAAATATTTAATACCGACCGACTTCAGTTGAGTTGTACTGATCTCAGTAGCAATAGGAATATTCAAAGTATGACAACCTGTAATAAAGAAAATATTAAATTTGAGTTCTGTCTTCAAAATTGTGTAGCATTGAGCACAAAGTGTTTTCATTTTCTCGGTAGAGGCTAACATTGCACATGACTAATCTTGAAAATGCGATCCCTTACCTACCCCACTGAGCTATATACCTGGAGGGGAGGAACTCTGCATACATTTCAATGCATGTACATGTAAGGGACGGTTCGCAAACACTTGTATAGTATAAAAAAGGCTAAAATACAGTTTTAATATAACAGCCATTGCAACATCATTTCCCCACTAGTAACACGTCTTACAATCTCATTGCGTGAGCCACATTGGTGTTTGGCACCAAATTGTGCCCTGCAGTGTTAAAAACTTACTGTGTCAAAGGAATGAACATTTTGTTGTACAAGTTAAGTATCACATTAATACCCTGGTCACATAACCTTGCAGTGAGGTTACAATGTGTTTACGGCGTAATACAAGGTAGAATTCAGCAGACACCGACTGAATGTTTTTTACGGCATCATACCGGGTAGAATTCAGCGGACACCGGTTCGTGAGCCGTAGAGACGCTCAAAGCATGCCGTAAGAATTTAATTCTGAGTTAAAACCTTGCTGCTTGTATACGATGCCTTAAGTTATGGTCACATAACCACCGGTCGCCAACTGGTGACTGACCGGGCATTGCAAGCATTTACCGGTGTCATACCGATGTCACAACGGCTTTGTAGCGCTGCAGCTTCCTTAATTCAGCTTATGTGACCATAACATGAAGAAAGGTTCCATTTTCCCTATTCACCTGTGTCAAATAATTGTACCGTATGTAATATCTCAGGTATCTTGTTTGTGTAGTTATGCTGCTAAGCATAAAGGTGAAGTAGTTTACGTCATGGTAACCTAGTTTTATTCAATGTAAAACTTGAGTTTTGCCAAATTTGTGGGTCGGTACTTATTATCTAGTGTAGCCCATAGCAGATTCTCCGCAAATGGGAGCTTGAATTGAATCAGGCTAAAAATGGAATTGTAATGAGCCTTGATCAATTTCCCAGTGGTAGTGAACAAAAGGAAGATTTTTTAAATGTTTGGTCTTATATCTTGGTGGCTCAGGGATTTTGAGCAGAAGAGTAAATCATTTGAAATATTAGTATGCAATGAATGAAGTATTTAAAGTGGCAAAGACAAAAAACTAGAATGGATGAAAGCACAGAAAAAGTCACTTACCAGGTAGGATATAATGATGACAAAGGTAAAATGCCTAATAGTTCTCGTTTTTTATGATCACACAATTGTCTTGTTATGATAATTTGTGTACATTTGTTTAATCAATGTCCTCCGAGACATGTTCAGTAAGTTCGTGGCCTGAGGTAGAAGGAGATGAGCTATTATTAATATATTATGTAGATCGACTCAATTGATGAGTTCTGAAAAGTTTCAAGTTAATATTTGCTTTCGTTTTTGCTTGACAGATTTAAAATTAGCATGTTTGAGATTTCTAAAGTTTAAATTACACATTAAAAATCAATAATTTTAGTAACTAGATAGGTCCCTAGATTAATATTCAGTCGATAGGATGTTACAAGGGATTATATAGGTTGAACGGGAACTTCTGGACCTTTT
>JXSR01S018992.1:22253-35330 GCA_000969725.1 Ophiothrix spiculata | reverse complement strand
TTTTCAGATTGTCATCATAATTTTATATTCACGAATGTGTGATTACCATTTTCGTGCAATTTTGACTTGAAATTGCGTTTTTATCTATTATAAAGGGAAAAAAATGCCGTCTACACAAAATCTCATTTGGATTCATTACTCATTGACATTCGTAAATATTGATATACCAAGTACTCCCATATCCATTTTCTCTCTGACATTGTTGAAATCTGCGACTACATTTTCATGCTACTTGAAAGAATAATCTTTTTCAAGTCTTGGTACTCTTTTTATGTTGAATTTGTTGGTGTAGCACACCAACAAATTAATTTGGAGTAGCGCCTAGGAGAAAGATTTTAAGGTCAATGCATGTCAGTTAAGGCAAAAAAAAAAGAACTCTGTCTCAGGTTCCTTAGGCCCCAAACCCTTAGCGCTACACATTTTTTTTTTAGTCAAAAAGGCTATGCGCTACGCAGAAATCTTTTTTTTAATTACGTTTTTAGGTCACTATTTTTTCCCTTGTTTTTATCTCTCGATGTAAGAAAAAATAAAATAGCAAAAAATCTCTTGAAAACTTTAAAAAAAAGAAGAAAAGAAATGCGATAAAATTTGAATTTCGAAATCCTATGCGTGCAGCTTAGACAGAGTTCTTTCTTTTTTTTTTTGGCCTAAGATATATTGTTTCTTCAGTTTTCAAAGCAAAAAATCAACTCCTAAAAACCTCTAACTGGCAAGTTTTAAGTTTCTGTAAAATAAAAACAGATATTTGCTTGAAACTTTCCAAATATTCACCAATTAAGTCTATCAACATAACATATTAATAAAAAGTACATAGTGCATCTTTTTCTACCTCAGGCCACAAACATATTGAACATCCCTCGTTTTTTGAACTCAATTGAATCCCTAGGTGTAGGTTGCGTAGGCTGTTTAAGTGTCAGAAATGTCAGTTGACCTGATAGTGAAGTATCTGATAAGTGGATGAAAGGTGTTGTGTACTAAACTACATGGCTTATTGAAACAATGAGCAATGTATATTTCGTGAACACATTTAAGTATTAAATTTTTACAGGTATTTTCAAATTCAATATCCATATGTCAATTCTTTAGTCAGAGGAAGATTAGAAATTTACCAGGTAATGACAGTGTTATCTTATAGTTTGGATTGAGATTTTCCAAGTCTGTTTCTTAGTGAATGTACAACATTTGATGAAATTGGTTTAAGACAATAAAAAAATGCCAAAATAAAAAGAGGAAAGTGAGCTCATGAATCAACTGTCAAATCAGTGTCATATTTATGACCATTCACATTGAACCTCCACAAAGGTAGGTCTTTTCAATATAGAATTATTAAATAGATGTAAAAATCTTTCACACCCTGATGGAATTTATATTTTTGTGGATTTGAAATGTTAATATATATCATACACTCTTTCTAAATATCAGCTTTCATTTTAACTCCAAAATGTCTAAAAGCAAACAATTTCCAGATGTAGTTGCATTAAAAATGAACATAAGATTTTAAACAAACACGTAAAATGTAAACTTTAACATACATTTTTTTATGTATTCTGACATGTTATACCTCCAAATTGCCATATTGAATTGTTCTTAGTACTTGAAATGGAACTTAATGAATTTAAAGCTGATATTAAAGCTGGAGGTATTTAGTGGACAGTCACATTTGAACTTCTAATGCACTTTGCATTTGTTGTCCAAGAGATTTAATGTAAAGGTGAGCAAGTCATTAGCGGTGCATTTGATTATTGGATGGACGGTGTTGATGTGTGCGTGTACATAATGATATAATTAAAAAATATTCTTGAATAAAATGACTGCGGATAGCTGGAGATGAAATTAAAAATTGGGGTAAAGTTAAAAAACGATTTTCAGCACGGGAAAGTTCGAAATTCGGTTTCATAACTGTACTCAACTAATTACATCAAGTAACCTAATGCTTGAGTTTTCAAGTTATCATCCATTAACAGGAAATAGTGCACTTAGATGGTCAGTGACCCCATTTTTATTCCCAAATTTTGAAGTTTAGCCTATAATCAATTTAAAACTGATAAAAACAAACAATTTTGTTGGTAGGAACATATCACTGCAATTGTCCTTAAATGTAGGTTGCAAAGTCAGAGGGAGAGAGCGGTAGTAGTATGTTGATCTAGTATGTATATCATTAGTGGACAGGAGATGTTGATGTGTGTATACAGCATATGCTCATGTGTGGAATATACTTCAAGTAAAGGAATTTCAGATACATGTGTCTTGGGATGCTGTAGCCCCAGATGCCCGGTAATGTAGGTTATATGTGACGCGTTACATCAAAAGGTACAAGTTCTCGGCCAAGCAAATTTTGAGATACAGGCAAATAAAGCTCGTAAATTATAAAGAAAATAATAAGAAAATTGTCATCTTTATTCACCATATCTTCAATATTTAAACTTCAATTTTCACAAGCAAGGTATCATTTTAAAGCTTAATTTATTCTCTTTAAAGTAACACAGAAATCTCAATTTTGTCAAAGGTAGACAACTTGTACCTTTTGATGTAACGCGTCACATATAGTCAAAGACTCATTAACAAATAGTGGTACATATGATGAGTGTAGGTGTTGATATGTGTATAGTTCATGTATGAAATTGTGTGATAGGACTGATAATTGATGGCTTACGACAATTTTAGGAATATAAATAAATTTTATTACACTGAATGGCGGTTGATTATTTGCAAGATTTTGTTTTAAAGTACTTAAACTTAAATGTATTAGGCATAATTCCACTTGGCTATGAAAACTTATTTGAATCAAAGAAAGACATAATAAAATCAAACTAACAAAATCATATTATTTGCTCATAAAAGGTGATTTTCAGCCAAATTTCCTTTCTTAGGGATTTTCAAACAGTGTTCCTATTTTTGTGTATTGTTTCCAAATGTGTAGTTGTTGATTTGAAAATGAATATTATTCTTTTGATGGTCAAATATAAAAGGAATGATCTCTTAATTAAAAATGTTTGGTAGTTACAAAGAAGTTTTATGATTTTGAGAATCTAATAATTTATTTCATTATTTTTACTTCTCTAAAGAAGAAAAAATTTAAAGCAAAAATAATTATCTGTTTTAAGATGAATATTCAAGTTCACCAGGAATGGTTCCACCAAGAAAAATCAATTAATATATGGTAGCAACTACTAGCAAACTTTTTAATGACACAAGAACAGGGATAATTTTATAAAAAAATGCCTCTGGGTCACAGGGATTTGACCTGATCTGGGGCATTTGTTGAAGGATCAGGGGAAAATGTGCCCTTTTGCTTCCCTTCCTTGAGAGTCTATATAGGCCTATGTAAGTGTTGAGTTCAAAATACAAATTGAAAATTTTTTCAAAACTGGATCTACTATGAATTGGTGCCAAACTCTATGTTTTTGCGTTGTTGACTTGCGAAGGCAACTCAAGTCATAGCATGCCAAATTTCGATAAGCTACATACATCCTGTTCGGGCTAATAATGCTACTTCTAGATGATTCATGTATCTAAATCTCAACAACTGCTAGGGTGTTAATATACTTAGTAATTAATTACAACTTCATATTGTCTTTTGTATTCAAATCCATGACATTTTCTGAATACAAATCCAGATGGCATTCTTGTTTCCGTGATCAAGATTATAAAGATAATTTTTTTAAGATTATTGAACTTACCATTTTGTAGCAAAGCTGAATCCAAGTTGCCAGTCATGCACCATACAGATATATCCATTCAGCATTGCTAGATCAGTAAGTCCTTCCATTGCACAAGAAATAAATGCCTTTATGCACCACAGCTGCATCGAAACTTGAATTTCTGTATCTGTCATCAGTACAAATTCAGCTATGGCCATTCGAAGTTGATCAAAGAAACACGACCGAGGTAATTTGCAGGAAATAGCACCCTATGCAAAATGAATTAGTTTTCAGAGGGGTGGGAGTCATTAAAGAAATAGTTGAAGAATGCAAGTCTTCCTAAATATGTATGGTTTGAGTCAGTAACAGTCCTTACAACTGGAATCAATCCATATTGAATATCATTGGCTGGACTTGCAGAATTATGAACTGTCGGTGATAAGTTGGGTTGGGTGAGGTTTGTGTATTACATAGTGAAGTTCAGTTTAATGAGTCAGACGTCCCCCGTGTGGCCTCGTGAAAAGTTTTGCCGGAGCGGGGTCAAAGCAGAGACTGTGAGTGACTTGGGTGACATCATCATTCGTTTCCCCTCCACTAACTTGTTTGTTCCTTTTAGTACTGTATCTCTTTGTATAAACTTAGCGCAGGAAGCTGTGGCGTGTTGGAGCATCTAGTTTACGACAGGCTCTGATCCTTATGGGTTTGTGCTAATGTGTCCGGTGTGTTTTCAAGTCTTTATATGCTATCAATTGGATTCAAACCCTCCGGTTATAATCTGTTGAAAGGGCAAGTGTCTTGTGGAGTTTACGACATCCAAGTTTAAACAGTGAATCAAGATGGACGGGAAGAAAATGTTTGATAAAGATGTGTCTATCCTTGTGAAGTTGTTGAGAGGCACGGGAAGGAAAAGTAAATCTGGTAAAGACAAGGAGCAGGCGATGAAACAAGATCCTCCAATAGAGAAATTAGATAACAAAGATGCTACTCGCCAAGAAGGTGAATCTACTTCCACCAGCATAGATAAACCAACAGGAATTGAACCAGCTACTTCTTCTGAGAATTCCATCCCGGAAAGGAAATATTCCGAGACTCCAAAATCAGTGTTGCAAAAGGATGGATTACCAAAGGCAAATCTGATGAAATCGAGCCCGAGGTCTAGTCCGGGAAGAGCTAGTCCAATATCTGCCAGGAGTCCAGCAATCACTCGTGGTAGGATTCCTGTACCCTCTAATTCTCCTGCAAGAAGCCCTGCTGCTATGCGTGCTAGGAGCTTGTATAATAGTCCGAGTCGTAGTCCAGGACCATATCGTGGTACGTATGTATCGGTAGATATGATGTAAGATTTCGCATGAATATATAGTCTGTATTTCAACAGTACATAGATATAAAACATAAACAATGTGCTTCTGCAAGAATTGAAAAAATTGAGAAATATTTATTCATAGTGTTGAAGATCGAATATCAAAAAAAATGCAGAGGAATTTAGCCAAAATATATAGCATGATGATATTGTTGCCATATACACTATCAATATTTGGATGCAAAGCCTTTTTTTTTTTTGAATGCTGGTTGATACAGTGTAACTTTATTAGCACAAAACGCTTTCTAACACAATTCTGATAAAACAGTTTGATAACACAAAAATCCTGTCAGAACAAAACAGCGATTTATTATTAACAACATTTTACTGTAAATGTAGAGATTTATCACACAAATTTACTTATTTGGCTGTATAATTTGGTTTAGTGTATAAAATTGATTGACAAAGTAATCAATTGATTTGATAAATATAATTGCAATATAATAATTTTGACAGGAAATTTGTATTGGTTATACAGATCTATTTAGTTGACAGTTAGGAACTATTAATCAGTCAGTCCATATGTTTGTGCATGCATGTAAGCTTACTTGCCTCAATATCATTATACTCTGGCCCGCTCTTTCCACATTTGTTAAGGGTGTTGTGTCTCAAACCTATAGGTCTAACAAACATATAATTATTATTTTTTTCTGATCATGATCCCTCTTTGATTTCTACTTCGTTACCATCTTTATCTGGCTATAGACCTTTTCAAACAGCGATCGGAAAACTTCGGAAAACATGGTCACGTGCCACAGCAGTTGCAGTCGGCAGACAACAATGAAATAAAATGAAATAGTACAGCAAAAGTGCATGATAAAAACGGCAACGTTCGTCGTTGTTGGAAACATACTGTCGAAGTGTCGAACTTTGTCAAAAGATGAGGCACAGAGGTACTGTTTATTTCCCAGAAACGATCGGACTTTGTTCAAGCTTTTGGGTATCTTCGGAAAAGATTGGTTTGAAAAGGTCTATATAAATTTATTATTTATTTAAGAACATACACTTTTGCACACATACTTTCAAGATGGTTTGTTCAAAAGAATACACATATATATCTAATACAGTGGAAACCCGTTAGTACGAGATCGCTTAAAACGACAACCCGTGTTATACGAGTGGTAACTCTCGGTCCCGACTTTTCTCCATTGTTTACTACACAAAGCTATCTGTTTAGTACGAGGTGAATAATACGAGCTCCGCATAGTAAGAGCACTTACCGACAGTCCCTTGCTTCACTCATCATTAATTTTTCGACGGATAATACGAGGTCATTTTTGAAGGTGTCTATCAGTGCATTTTTTCTTTCCCTGGCTGCTCTTTTAACCAAAAAGCACGTGGCGAGGTAAGTGTTTCTATAAGGCAGCTTAAACTGTTTATCTATTATAGCAGTGCGAAAACACGGCAGCGTGATAGCTGCTTTGATGAGTTACGTTGATACAAGTTCATACGTCGACGTATAAATATTCAAGTGTCGTACGTGATTGCACTAGTCAGTATAGCACGCATTCACTGTTTTGGTTAGCGATCTTTCGAAAGCAGCAAGCGATCAAACAACGTTTAAGAAAACTCTTTGTTTTTAGCAACTACTGCACGGACATGCAAAAAATGGTATTTATGATAAATTTAAACCATTTTTTACTAAAAAACTTATCAAATTAAACAAAATCTGTCTCTTTCAACTTGTAAATGGTGTCCAAAGTTATTCAGTTTTACGTGGTGGCACATTAGGAAATGTCAAAAGTCGCGTCGTTAGCCTGTTATCGCTACATAAGGCCTTACGATATGCCACTGAAAATTTAATTTCATCATCATAATGGTTACGGTCGGATATATTTTTAATGCGAGCTCCGGTTAATACGAGCTTTCGGAGTTTGCCCCGGCGATCTCGTACTAACGAGTTTCCACTGTACCTGTTTAGTAGTATGTCATGATATCTAGATGAATGGGAATTTTGGTTGATTTATGCAAACCATGCTATTACTATACTATACCATGCTATTGCTACGAAACAGTATAAAATAACATTTTTTTTTGGGGGGGGGGGGTGGAAATTTGAAATATTTAAACGTAAAATAAATACTTGTAAAACACTTTAATGTCTAAGGATTCTATGGCTAAACAAGAACAGAACTATATTGAAGTGTATATAAATATACTGACTTTTGTAATAGTTGTTCAGTTTTAGATGTAGACTATTATAATAACGGCATATTTTAAGAATGGCTCACATGGTATGTCTCAGGGACAGCATGATAAAGCTTTAGAATTCTAACTTTGTTTCTACAAAATATATAGTGATCTTGATTTGCTTTAATTATTCCATTGTCAAAAACAGTGCATTATAATTTTAATTCTGAAAAATCCAAACTAGTGTTTACAATTAATTTCAGTTAAATGTTCACAGAAATCTGTCTATCTTGAAATTGTAGGCAGGTCTGGTTAGGAAGTGTCCAATTTATTGCTTCCGGATTATTAATTACCGAGATTATGAGCTGTGTAACATTACTATGATATTGTGCATTATCTCTGTTATGACTATGGCTGTAGAATGCCACCTATAAGCCTACATTAAGCTTACACAGCACTTAGTGTACACTCAGTGTGCCACATTCTAAATTTGTGACTATGCTTTCTGACTAATTTCCCATCTTTATGTATTTTTTTTTTGCAAATTTTCCCAAATTAATTGTCAATGACAGTCTTTATGATCACTTTATTTTCACAAGTAGTTCATGTTTGTGATGCTTATATAGCAATATTAAACATTTGCATATTGTCGTTAGGCCAACAAAAAAATTTGCGTTTCCTTTTTCTGACCAACTGTAAATCCTGCAAAATCATGTCAATTATTTTAAACATTTTTTTCTATTCAGGCTACAGTCCCTAAAAACGTCTCGCTCGGCTGAATATCATGTTTACTGCAAGTTTTTACCTACTTACACCTATCAGAATACTGTAAAACATGTTAATTTCGCGAATTTCGCGAGGGAAAAGAATTCGCGAAATTAAATCCTCGCTAAAATATTGTCCAAGTTCATGTTTGTTTATTAAGAAATAACCTAGAGCTCTTATACATGTGTAAAAACACTTTGTTTTTATGCCAAGCGATCGACTGATGCTCACCCCTATCTTGTAATGGAACTGGTCCATTTTTGTAAACAAAGCTAGCTGGCTGGTCTGCAATCGGCAATCGTAGTATGCAGTGCAATGTCTGATTGAGTGGGGTTTGCTCGTAAAAGTTTTGATTTATTTCTGCAACATGGCTGTTTGCTTTTACAATTGTTTTTAAACATCATGTGTGGAGCCTTTTTTCTTGCAGATTTTAAAGGTATTATAGTAATATTTTGACAGTAACATAGGAAACTAGAAGATAATGTATGGCCTTCCGAATTCAGAAGACCTACATAAATCACCTCAAATTTCAATCTCGCGAAATTTAATACTCGCGAAAATGTCACTTCTTGCGAATTCGCCAAATAAAGTACCCGCGAAATTTAAGTGTTTTACAGTATTACAATTTTTGGCATACATATTGATCAGAGTCTCCAGTTTATACATGGAACTTTACTAGTGATTTCACGTCCATTATTAAGGTCAAAATGACGCCTAAAGACTACTTTGAAAAAGGTGATCCTTTTTCGCCGAAACCTCATAATTTCCACTGGTTTCAAATTTTGACAGATTGTAGGCTTGATACTTCTTATTGAATTACAATCAATATTTATAAATATGCTGAGTTGATTTTGAATGATAATGTAACAAACCCGCTTTGTTTTGCCCGAAAATCCGGACGTGAATTACGACTCTTGAGTTCACCCTGTTTGAGCTGTGCTGTGAATTGCCTGTTTTAAGTATCTACATTATCTACATTTTGTCTGATAAACGCATTCGCATCATTTACTTACAAATTGAGCATTCCAATGAGGCAAAAATTGCAATTTTCATGTAAACAAAAGAAAAATACGGCATTGTAATGTGTATGTTTTAGATTTTAGTTCACTATCTCAACGCTGCCTGCATAGCTCAGCGGTAGATCCCTCGCCTCGTAATGCATGACTAACCCCTGCCATAATCCATGGTTCGAGTCCCCGCAAGTGCAGTGGAAACTATTTATCTTTTCATGATTAAAAAATCGTTAGGATTCACATTTTCCTGAGCAGATGGATTCCCTTTACCCTTAAAGCTACCATTTCTAGCACAGAAACTCGCAATAAATGTTTTATTTTCAATGTCACTTCAGAAAAACTGAAAAATGGTCTTGCTATGTCATTAAATCAGGGACTATGAATTGTTAGATTTTATAGGTTAAAATCTTCTAGAAAAAATCCTGACTGACCGATCCGACTTAAGAATTGTATACCCAAAAGGGCAATACAACAAGTATTATTTGTTGGCCTTAGATAATTTTTATAATTTTATTGAAAGCTCTGGAGAAACAAAAAAGAGGGATACTAATTCCAAGAAATATCAATATTGCCATTTACAAGAATAAGATTTCTCCAAATTGTTCTTTTTTTTTTGGGGGGGGGGGATATTACAATGTAATTGGGAAAATGATTAATAAGAAAATAACATAGATTACATGTATAGGATTTACATGTTGCAGTTGCATTAGTGTTCACAATTTCCATACAAAATTTGATTGTCTTGATGGAAGGGTTTAAAACTAGGATTTTCTAATTTGAACTGATCTATTTTTCTCATCAACTTTTCAGTCACATGGTATTTTAGATATACACATATGTGACTAAATAAGCTATGACTGAAACCCGAGTTGACTAGGCAGTTGTCAAAACTCTTCCCAATACATAATATGATACCATAGAAAAACACGAGTGAATTTGAGCAAGATGTTTTTGTTGTGAAAATATAAATGCAGATGTTAATGATTGATGACTAGGAATTTGAAGATGAGAAAGATATGTGATGTGGCCCATCAAAGGTACCTCTTTGCAGCAAAGTTAATTTTGAAATATGATCATCTGAAGTTGAAAATGAGAGAAAAGAGTAGTGGGGAAAACAATGCTCATATTAGGGCAGGTTTGAAAAAACCTATATCCCTTGGCAAATCTGTAAAAATGCTATTTGTTAAAACCAATATTGATCTATATAAAATAAATTAAATTTGAGAGAGATACATGTTTGTTGAACTTCATAAATTGTTGAAAATTGCATATTCATGTAACATAATTTGTATTTGGCCTGAAGCTGTTTAGAAATTATTTCCTTTTATTACAATCCACAATATTAAATAAAAAAATGAGAAATTGACATTAATAAGTACCGACATTTGCATTTCATTAGAATCATTAAAACCTGTTTGAAATTAAAGATTTGCTATGATGCAAAGTAATCTTTTTTGTTATTTTGTGAAAAAGGAGGGGGAAAGAATAAGAAACCTACATGTTTTATTGACAAATCACAAATTAACATCAATGTACACATCTTGACCAAGTAAATTATCTTGATCAGTTTTAAACAACAATTATTCTTGAAAACCTTGCATTAGAATTGCAAATGAATGTATAAATATATGCAGCCCCTTGTTAACCACTCTGAGCGCCTGGTCTGAATGCATTGATGTTCAAGGTCAACACTGGCAGTATTACTGAAAAGAGGAGAGTCTGGCTGCATCAACAGGCTGTAGTGTGCACTTCACAATTGAAAGGATTTTGCACAATTTTAAAATACCCATGTTGATTTTTTTTAAATTTTATTTTTACAATTGATAAAACAAAGAAATTATGACATGGTGTTTTGGATTATTGTAATTGTATACCTTGAATACAGACAAGGAGAGTACCAAGTGTACCCGTTGCATTATTATAAGTGTGTACGCAATCACTTTTTCGACCCCTCACTTTCCAAAATCAAATTTGAGATTTTGATATCACAAGGAAGCCCATATTTTTCTCATAAACCCTGCAATTTTTCATGCCCATATTATGTTTCGTTTAAGAGATATGGTCAAAATAGTTTTGAATTACTGTAAGATTTTGTTAACAAAATTAAATATTGTATAGTTTTCTAGGGGTCATCCTTTAACACAGTTTAACCTATACATCAATTTGGCTAAAGATATGCACATTAAACTTTACATTTACCAACTGTAGATGATAACATTTCATTCCATTATGAAAAAAAGTATATGTCAAATTTCTCACAAGATACCTATATACCTTTAAGGTGTAACTACTTAATTAACAATTTAATTTAATTTCAGCGTATATATATATATATATTCTGTTTTATGTTTGACAGTGCTTTATACATAATTGCATTTTTATTTTATCTGTTTTTAAATGCCAAACTGTCTGCATATCAGTATATTAATAACAAGCATGGCTGGTACATCACTGTGTGGAACGTACGCTTTAGAAAGTGTACGTTTTGAAAATATAAGGATACGTTTTAAGTCACTTACTTATAATGAGTGTTTTCGTAAAAAGGTACATCAAAATTAAAATGCGTGCATTTTTATCATCGTCAACTATGATTTTGTGACTGCCATAACACACAGACACAGCCATCACAAAACTGTTCATTTCTGATCAGACTAGCAGCACACTTTAGATCTAAAAATAGTCTTTTTAATGTAATTATGTTTAGAACAAAGACAAATATCATTTTGGTCAGAATTATAAGTGAAATCAACTTAAGAATTTGAAAAATCGCCGATGGCTGTTGAATTCTGCAACCAATACACTGTTGACTATATAGCAAAAACGAGGTGCTCAAACTTGGATATATTATGCAATTTCGCTATAAATGAAATAGCTTTTAAGAAACAAACATATTTATACATAAAGGGAGTGAATATGTTTCTCAGAAATGGCTTATTTCTGGCTAAAATCAGAAGCAAATATTACGATTTTGTTGTTTACATTGATTGGAGATTCCTTCTGTATGAGGAGCACCATATTCCAAAATGACATTTTTTTACATTTTTTTAGTTCTATTTATTCATTTGTTCATATATTCATTGTTAATAATTAATTTATTTATTTATTTATTTATCAAGTTATTTATTTATTAATTATTTATTTATCAAGTTATTTATTTATCAAGTTATTTATTTATTAAGTTATTTATTTATCAAGTAATTTATTAAGCTATTTTTTATCAAGTAATTTATTTATTTATTTATTAAAGGAGCTTGGTCCGATTGCTTCAACAATTTTTCAATCTTTTTGAGATTTTGGTACCAAAATATCGCTCATATTTTTCTCATAACCCAAGTGAAATTTCATGGATGAGTTGTTTTCCCTTTTGGAGATATAAATGAAAATGTGTCTAATTATGGTAACCATAATTATTCTACACAGTAACATATAGGCAGCTCTGAAATACTAAATTGCCCATAAAATCAAAACGGTTTGACCAATTTAGCTGAAATTTGAAACTTAGACATCTTCAGTGGTAATCTTTCATAATACTTAAAAACTTAATTTTCAAAAATCGGACCAAGCTCCTTTAAATTGGATAATTAATTAGGTTATTTGTTATAAATGACCCCTGGTTTTGAGGTCCTTATTTCAAAGCCTGAATAAATAAAAAGTGTGTGCCAACGTAAAATCGATAAAGGGTGCACAAGTAAAAAGGGTGCAATAGGGTGCCACTCCAGACTCATTCCACACAGTGTTACATTATACTTTTACTTATATATTAGCAGGTATTAGTAATTATAAACGTTGCTTGAATAGTATGATAATTGCAGCTATGAATTTCCTTTGTGATTTGTAATAAAAATAAATTCTGGGGTGTTTTTTTACTAGCAAAAGGCTGTCAAGATTCACACATGGGATAACAATATGCACAAGCAGATATATACTGACAATAATTGTGAATTTCAAGACATTCTGAAATAGAACTTACACCATGTAAGCAATCGTAGGGCTTTAAGGACAAATGAAAACATTTGTGTTTCCTGTAACTTGACCAATCATGCAAAAGCAGTGCCCATCATATTTGAATGTTATCCATTTTTATGCCTCCGCGAGAGGCATTATGTTTTCTGGTTGTCCGTCCGTCCGTCCGTCCGTCCGGGCTCGTTTCTCAGAACTGGTGAGGCGT
>JXSR01S018991.1:101529-117086 GCA_000969725.1 Ophiothrix spiculata | reverse complement strand
CATGTCCTGATAGCTCCTTATCACAGAAGGCAAAATAATTTGGCCCAAACTTTCTTAGAATTTAGATGACAAATGATGATAATGTTATTGACTTTCATACATACCAGTATTGTGTGCTGCGAAGCTGAATATTAATTTCAGCTGATATCCCGTTTCAGATGTTTTTAATCCAAATTCGGATACGGGTATCAGAATTTGGATACGGAGTATCTTAATTTGGATACGTATCCGAATTGTGAGTTCCGCCGAACTGAATTTTGTAGATTGTAGAATCTCTGCACCAGAGTTATCAAAATGAATAAATCACAATGTTCACAAATTCTTTAACACTTAAAGGGGCATTGGACAAGTTCAGCAGCATCCCCAAACCTTTGCCCCAGCATTTTGAGATTTTTGCATCATTTGAAATATTAGCGGTAATAATGACAGCATGCATTATTCATGCAAGTTTCATTGTCAAATTCAAACCCTATATATCAAAATATTTAGATCACAGGGATTCTCAACTAGCGGCGCGTACGCCAAATTTGGCACTTTGACAAGTACTGATTGGCGCTTTGCACTCTCTAAAAACAAAGAAATACTTTGGCAATACACTGAGGAATAGGCAAGTTTGGCGCTTTCCCCTACAATGTTGTTCATTTATGTGGCGCATTGTAAGGACAAGTTGAGAACCCCTGATTTAGATATTCTTTTATTTTTAATTATCATTGCCGACAACGATAAATACTGCCCTGTATAGTTGAATTTTTAAAATTAGCCTTTTCAGCAGATCTAGGTAAAGTTGTTGGCCTTGCCAAAGTTGTAAGCTGCTTTAAGTATAACTTCTATAATAATTTGAACTATTTGCTAATTACAAAATATTATTGTTTTGCAAAAAATTATTTTATCTTATTTAATTAAAAAAAAAGATTATTATTTCCAAAATAAATCTTTTTCAAAAACTTGATATTGGAAAACAATTCAGCATTCTGATTTGCTAGGTTGCACATAGAATGTATAAATATTTGATCAACAGAGGTTTCCTTCATGTACATATCTCAGATCTTTTAACAAAGCATTCCAGAGCCATAAAGACGATAAATGGTAAGTACTAAAAACTGCTTACAATTCAAATCTTTTCTCTTATTTGTATATGTTTGAAACTTGGTACAAATCTGAAGAGTACAACATGCTTTATATTGGTACTTACCTTGAAAATTTTCATCACTTAGATATATAACGTATTAAATGGAAGGAGGGTGGTGCAGCAATTTTATCAATATTTTAAATGAATGGGCTTGAAACATCATCACACAGTTTCAGGTCTTAATTCAGGACTACATCACAAGAGTGATCTTGAGTTAGTTTTAAGGACTTGCCAAGATTCATATATTTTCGCGCTGTTGCCATGGACTTGTCATTAAAGATAAATTCTTACATCCTTCAGATTTCTTCCTGAGACATATATGCTGCTTTTAGTCTCATACAATCAACTTTCCACATGAAACACCAGTACACAATTTCAGGACTTAAATCTAGACAGATCTGAAGTCCCATTTTAAGGGCTTCAATAATAGAGTAGCACTAGAATTTTCACTTGAAATTAAATGAAAAGTGGTATATTTTATTTGATATTTATTTTTTTATTTCAGGGCTCTTCCAGTTATGTATGCTGTTACATTGGATTTAAGGAAATTTGCAAATAGTGTAAGTTATGGTGTAATGGAATATAGATTTAGTTAAAATAATTCAAAAATAGCCAAAGAAATTAAAATTTTAAAAGAATAAAAAGACATTTTTAAAAGGAGAATTGATGTTTGCTGCCATTGTGATTTGACCACTGTGTGGACCCTATGCTATGGAATGGTGGCCATCTTGGACTATCAATCATTGAGGGCGAGTTATTATTCCTCCGACATTCTACAGCTGTGTGTACCTCACTTCAAGACTTCAAACCCTGTGGGGGCACTCAAATATGAAAGTGATGTACCTGCTCCTACCGGCTTTCGAAATGTAGGGGCAATAGGTGAGAAATACATTGGTCATTCGGTGTAGAGGGTAAAAGACTGGGTCATTTTGAGCGATTTGTTGGCAAAAGTGAAAAACAGGGTCATTCGGTGTCAGTTTTGAATAATATAAGCCTAATTTTGACATTTACAAAATCGCTGGTCTTCGAAATCTTACTCGAAAAATCGACATATTAAGCGAAAAAAGGGGGTCATTCAGTGCAGGTTCTCGAAAATCAGGGCAATGGTTGAGAGTTACCATAAAAAAGGTTGACTTTCAAAAGAATAGGGGGTGACAGCTCAGTGAAAAGAGGGGTCATTGGGTGAGAGCGGAGCAAAAAAAAAAGGGTCTATCGACAGGAGCATGACGCGTGCCAATATATGGGAGTGCCCCCCCAGGCTTCAAACGGATTAGCAGGAAAATTGTCATGCCTAGCAAGTCGCTATTATAGATACTGATGGCAACTCGGACCCATTTTGCATGTGAAATAAAAATACACACATTGTCTAAGCATTAAGATTTATGCTAACTAGCTATTGGGCCCAATTTCAAACAAATACGGAGGTACATTCAATAACATATCATGTGAGTACAAGAAAGTCGTATCTGCAATAGCTGCCATTTATCATAAATTTGGATTGCACACTGTAAAATCTCCAGTCTTAGGTCAGTGGTTCTTGAAATGGTTCTTCAGGTGACATGCAACGCTGTAGTTGTATTTTTAATTACTATACCTCATAAATATTTATTAGGCAACCATGAAATATTATTGGTCAGTTTTTTTAGCCTATACTTCCCTCAAGTGCGCGTCGGTGTATGCATAATACTCACGCGGGGGAAAATTGAAAAACTACCGCACCCCAATAACCATGTCACTCATAAGTTTAAAATTCATTGTGGTAGGTGATCAAGAACGACGGATGTTTTATAACGTTATTGTTGTTGTTGTGTTTACATCTTATTTAGTGAAATATTTATGAGGTATAGTAAAACAAATACAACATGGATTATTTCGGGCAGTATTGAAAATTCCTGATCTCTCGGTGTTGGATCATGTAACCACTTCCCGAAGCGAGCAACGAATCCAACACCTCGGGATCAGTCATTTTCAATACTTCCCTCTATACCATGTTGTATTTGTATAATACACGTCATCTATTTTAAAAGCACTTCACCTTGATTGGTCGGAGAATCTCTGGCCAATCAAGGCTGAGATGGATTGACTGTTGTTGTCTTTGTATTTTGTTTGACCTTCACATTAACACAGAGGTAGGAACAGTCACACCCAATGTTCCCGCTAAGGCAGTATGTTGCGAAATTGGTGCAGAAGCTAACAAAAAATTGGCGCAAGGGGTTCCCAAAACAAAAAGTCAAACATAAGGTTTTGGTTCTACACAACTTTACTTATTTCAGTTTTATTCAGATTATATTAAAAATTACTCACATTTTGAGGTGATTTTTCCGAAATTGGCATTGGTGAGATGTAGGTGGTTTTTTTTTCTTTATGTTGCTTTAGCGCAAACTCAAAATCCTTAACAAGAACACTGGTCGTACCTGCAACCCGCGCCTATTATATTGGTTAGTTCACCAACTTTATAAATCCACTGACTCTACCTACATGGAACACTGATCTATGAAGCCACTACAGCCAAGCCGAAGGCGAGGTACTAAGTAGCTCTCTTGTCAGTAAACCACACTGGCGAGCCCAATTGAAGTGCTAAGATAGGAAATCACCAGGCCAAAAAGCCTACGAATGAGTGTAAAACAATTTTGAGATAGTTATAGATTGCACTTCTTGACAGACTTTATAAAAATTACCACATGGGAATTTGCCTGAGATTGGCCAATAATAAGATTATAAATATCTGATGAGATGTAATTAGGATCAATTCATAACCTTCAAACAAAATTTTTGCTATTTAACATTTTATTGTGATGTCAAATTATGGGCGGCCTGGCATATTTGTCAAAAAGGTGTCAACAAGAGAAAGGTGTCTAAAAAATTGATAAGGGTGTCTATTACAACGAAAAGTCTAAATAATACCCAAAAGGGTGTGTAAAACCCATAATGATCTTTAAACCCAAAATTGATATGTAACCCAAAACGGCATGTGGAATTAAGAATGGTGTCTGAAACCAACAACACCTATGGCCGCCCATAGTTTGACGTCACGACAAAATTTTGTTTGGAGGCCGACTATGAATTGACTAAAAATAAAAAACTGCAACATAGCTCAAATCTCTTCTATCATAATATAATTGTTCCATCATCTTTGTATACAGGCTGATGTCCAATTAACAAAGAAAGGTAAAGGCAAACCAGGAGAGAAGCTAGAGAAAGCTGCAGAAACAGTCATGGGATGTTTTAGGATATGTGCAGCTGACAGGTAAGCAGAGGAAGCTTAAGGATGATCATGGTGATAAGTTCCTACCTGTAGATTTTGTTTATTTTTTGTCAGTTAATAGATAAGAGTCTAAACTTCAAAATTCAACAATAGAAAATTGGGGTCACCGACCATCTAAGCGCGCTATGACGATATATATTACGTCGTCATTTTCCTTTTAATTGACGATAACTTGAAAACTCAAGCGTGAGGTTAATTAACGTAATTAACTTTTTTTATCTGTTTGATGTTATAAAACCAAATTTCGACATTCCCGGCGATGAAAATTGTTTTTTAGATTTTACCCCATGTAATTTCATCTCTAGCTATCTTTTGAAAACAGTCTGTGACCCCATAATATTTTTCTTGATTTGACATCCACTTGACATTCCCAATTGACCAGCAAAATATTAAAAAAATCTACAGGTAGCAAATATTTGAAAAATCAGCATTTGGTGGTATAAGAAATCACACGTAAAAAGTTTCATCACTGAAGGCCCGTTGGCTCTGGAGCACTCGTAGCTACTAGTTACTATATTGCGCCATTTTCGGCGCTTACCGGGAAGACAATGCGTAAAAAACTAGAGCGTGTGTTGTGTTATGCATATTAGGCGCAAATCTTACGCTGAGATACCAGGCGCGCGTTTTTCCAAAATCTTCCCGCCACAGACCAACAACTGATTCTGTAACACTGTCATCTGTTGGTGAAAATAAACACCGCAATTGTCTTTAAACGCTTTTGATGCCAAACGGACAAATTTTGGTCAGTAAAAGTGTGCTCACCTCCCCATATATGTGTGAAGCATTTTCTAATAAATAATGCCATTTGATAATCCAATTTATATATTTTTTCATGACAAAATATTAAAGCGGCTGAATGAAAATAACTTGTTTATTTTCATCAGTAACTTGTTAACGGGTCATAACAGTGACTGATACCCCGTTCAGACAAACCAAAAAAGTCATCTTTAGTTGTATTCGGTTGTATCGAATTTAACACTCGCTTGTGTGTGAACAGTTAAAGTCAAATTTGTCTGGCATTGAGTTTTTAAATTGCTGAAAAGCAAGTTAAGTCGTGTTAACGAATCAATGTATTTCGGCTTGCGACAATTTTTCACCTGTGTAAACACCTGTCATCGTTAGTCACGTTTAATGCATGCATACTATACCGTGTCCGTGATAGGGCATTCAAAAGTTGAATTCAAGTTTAAACTCCACTACGACTTAATATGACTTGTTGATAAGAGCTTTTTCTTAAGTTGGCATGGACCAGGAGCTAGAAATCTGAAAAAAGCTGGAACCATTTTTCAAGATCTCAATTTTGATTTGGAAATCAAGAATTTATCAATAAAAGAAGAAATTGTTTGATTTCCTTCACATGAATATGTAATGTTTTTCCAAAAATACCTATGTTTTCAATCATTTTCTTCACAAATTGACGGACAGTATAGGGAAAAATATTGTCAATTTTTCTGTCCCACCAGGTGCAAAAGGTCAGGAACCATCTAGGGAAAAAAAATCACCCCATGCCCATTTAAGAAAAAGCTTGGGCTGAATGTGGTATTACATTACATGGTGGTTTTCGTTTGTTTCAGTCGTGCTGCATTAGAAGATTCCAAGAAGTGGGGAATGCTGTACCTTGTCAACCAACTCTTCAAAATATATTTCAAGGTATGTAAGGGATTTTAGTTTCAAGAAGGACCCTAGGTAAGATCTTTTTTTTCGTTCTGTCTTTGCGAGTTTTTCATAAAAGTGGATTAAATTAAGGAAAAAAAGTTGGGTGTGTTGCAACAAGTTTTCAGTAAAAGTTGGGCTTATGAAAATAATAGTTTGTCTCAAATTTCATGGGTAGTCTAAAGGTTAATGCGGAGTGTGATTTTTTATTTTTATTTCCGACTTGCCTTTTTTTTTGGTTACTTCAACAGTGAATTATAGGTTCTGACCTCCATATATGCTGACATTTCAAAAAGACTAAGCATATTACATATAAAGTTTAGACGTCGTTCATTCCAATCATGTGCATGAATTTGTTTTTGGTGAGGAAAAGTATGATTTGCCTAAAAATATAACAATGCCAAAATAGGTCAAAAAATGTTTAAAAAATCCCACCAAATTTTTTGCCTATTTTTGGCAATTTTTCAAAAAATAAGATATAAATCAAAAATTTAAGAAATCTCTTCGTAGACATTTGTTTCTTAATTCCAAAAAGCAAAGAAGTTCAAAATTTTGTGAATGCAAATTTAACAAAAATGGTTTATGCCATTTGAAGGTCTACACCAGCCTTAAATTCATGATATTAAGGCTGGGTAGACCTTCAAACCATTTTTGTACCTTAACCATGAGCACCAGGATGTCTTGTTTTGACCCCATTTTTTTCCTTTAAACGATGTGATTTTACCCCGTTTTCCTCAAATTGGATATATTCGTTTTTAAGTGTTTCAGGCCTAACGGTTATGATTCCCCGATAAAATGCTGATGCGAATGTATGATTAACTGCTATCAATTCTGACGTATTGATATCCATAAACATAAGTATCCATATATATGAATATTTAGTAAGTAGTTTATGACGTATTTATTGTTTTCTTACTAAATAAAGCGATGGGTGTGCAACAAATGCCTCCAAGCCAATCAAAAGTCGCCATTTACCAAAACAATTTTTGACAAAAATGTAACACCTTTCAACTTTGCGTCGCGTTCGTGTATTGTTGCGTTCGCGTGTTGATGTGCCAAATACGGTCACAATAATGAATATCACAAAATATTAATAATGGTAATTTATTTAAAAAATTTGCATATCTCCCGAAAGCAAAATTTTATGCCTCCATTTTGTTTCTCCACTAAGATTGAAGTTCACGTACATTTACTAAATAAAATGACATAACATTCAAAAAAACAACACGTCTTAACATTAATTATCAAATTGCGATCATCCTGAAATCAATAAAATTTTCAGAATTCTTACCGTTTACACATTCCATCAAAATATATAATCCACAGCGAGAGAACCATTACACCAGCGTTTCTTCTTAGTGCATTTGTGTAGACCGCGTCGACTGCCGCGACGAAGTTTACTACGCGTGATAAACTTAAGATACGCGCGGTTTGCAAGTATGCGTTACGCGGCTGCAATCACGGCGCGCTGTAGCATTGCGTAAACAAACAATTTAACTTGTGGAAATATATTGATGTAGGCCTAAAAGTTATATATGATGTTGAAAGGAATTATATAAAAACAAACAACATTGACTGTTGTGTCAACAATCGTAATTGTTTATGTGTAGGCCTGCGTGTGTGCTAATTAGTTATTAACATTTTCTTGCTCCAGTTTCTTTTTTCTAATTGGCTTTTGTCCAGATTATGGATCTTATTGAGTTCCGAAGTAAGCTAATTACTATACTGGCACTTATGTAATATGTATGTTTCATAACCTCTACAATGGTGCATCTAAGTTTTTTCTTTGATTTTGAGTCTACCCTATACCGAAATTCCGCTTTTATTTTACATGTGCATCCTCACTTTCTTGGGGTTTTGTTAGCTAATCCAGTGCCGCGCTTTTTAGTTTATCGATGGTGAATGTCTTATGTAGACATTCGCCAACAACAACAAAAACATTCCTGTTTAGGAATTACATTATCTTCAAGTTATGTACTTGATACGCCAAAGGTGTCCGATGTCATCAATTGAGTTTTTTATAGGCTTGCAGAAATGTTTTTGCAAAGTATACTTTGGTTTTTGTAAGACAAGATTGTTCTAGAGTTCTCCTTTTCATTAATTCCTCTATGCAGTAAAGGCTGCATGCCCCTTTTAATTAGGCCTATCATCATGAACATTTTTAATTTTTAACCAAAAAACTGATCCCATGCCGAATGCATAGAGTCAGGTTTTGACATTATAATAAGAAATATAATACATAGTTATATTGCTTGACGGCATATTTTTATTGTTAAAAAAGTTCTATTCCATATGTAATTGTTGAGTTAAAACTCTTAAATTATAACGACTATTGAAAAACAAAAGCCACTTTGCTGCCGGGAGGGAAAAAGAATATAAAGGGAGACGTCGTCAATGAAATGAGTTAAACCCATCTTAAAATCATATCTTTATGTTCTTGAAATTTGATATAATATAGCCGAGGCTCGATATTTTACCGCTAAACATTGCGTCATATGCATGATAAGAGTGTCACAGCAACTAAAATTGTCACGGCAAATATAACCCTCTATATCTATGAATTAATTCTAGGATTACATATAATCATAACATTTACATTTTGACATTTTGCCGCATCTTAGCTTGGTTTAGAGCCCCACGTTTCAGCTGATCCAAAAGTACCGTGCCGCGCGCCGAGGCTCGATATTTTACCGCTAAACGTTGCTTAATATGCATGATAAGAGTGTCACAGCAACTAAAATTGTCACGGCAAATATGTTACATTTTAGTGAGATAAATTATCTTCCATTGCACACCCCTTCATATTTATATAATAAAACAAATTAATAAGCTCATGAATATTTAAACATAAATATTCATGACCCATGGGATATAGCGATATAGTTCGATTTTCCAACCGCCGCAGTGTCGCCGCAATATATCTATTTACTATTTTCTACACACCGGAACTTTGAGTAACGAAATGGTCACATTAGTAAAAAAAAATATATGATTTTAATTCTGAAAATTTGATTTATGACCAATTCTAGTGGTAAATATTTTATCCTTTAGTACAGTAAAGTAGATTAAATAGAAAAAATTGCTCGCATACAGACACCTCAGAATTTTTATGCACTTTTATACAGGGCTGTCTATAATCATTAAATTTAATATATAGGCCTATTGCGAAAAGAGGAGAACATTATTTTTGACTACACAAGTCTACCAAGTGCTCTTGCTCTAACTTTCAAACTACTAGTAATTGCATAAACCATATAAAAGTATACATTTTTAGAAGCGATTTTTCACCCTAAAAATGATGATATCTGTTTTTTACCAAAAATGTCAATTTTGGCAAAAAAAGCCAAAAACCGTATTTTTTGCCCCAAAATTTCTGGAAAGCCTAACTAAAATTTGAATTCGTGAAATTTGGAACTTTTTTGCATTTTGGAATTTAGAGACTAATGTCTAGGAAGGGTTTTCTCAAATTTTTAAAAAATATAAAAAAATCCCACCGCTGCCACCAAAATGGCAATTTTTGGCAATTTTTTAAAAAATTAGATAAAAATCAAAAATTTTAGGAAACTCTTCGTAGACATTTGTTTCTAAATTCCAAAAAGCAAAAAAGAAAATTTTGTGAATGCAAATTTTAATTAGGCTTTCCGAAATTTTGGGGCAGAAAATGTGTTTTTTGGCATTTGTTGCCAAAATTGACATTTTTGGTCAAAAACTGATATCATCATCATGTTCAGGGTAAAAATTCGCTTCTAGAAATGTATACTTTAATATAGCTTATTCAATTAGTTTGAGCATTTGTGAGAGTTAAGAGTACAAAAATGGTTTATGCCATTTGAAGGTCTACACCAGCCTTAATTTTATGATATTAAAACTCTGCCTCACACAATTTTAGACCAGCAATTTAGCTATCCCTTAGTATTTCACAAGTAGGAAGTATACCTTGTTACTGTTAGTCAAACTTTCTTGTACAGTTGATATATATTTCTTGATAATTTTGCACTGGCTTATGGGAAAATCATGGCATTACTGTATAACAAGAAATAGTTGCTAGCAATTTAATTTCGCTAATACCCCGAAATCGCAAAATTGATTTGCCACTAATATTAATAATGTACAATGATTTCAATGGCATGCTGATGCAATTAGTGAAATTAAAATGCCGCCAAAAAACCCAGATTCTGAAATTTGCAAAATTTTCTTTCCGCAAATATTTCTTGTTTTACAGTATGTCTATCTAACAAATTTGCCATCATACTTTTTTTTAACTTGACTTTTCTATATCATTGATTCCTATGACCTTACAGTTTAATACTAAAAATGTCATGTGTAGCGAACCGTTTTGACAAAATATGCTTACGTTAATCAAATAGTCACTTTCTTTTTCAGTTTTTGTGTTCTCCTGTAAATAAGGATGGACATATGTGACCGTCCATCCCAAACCAGCTGTAAATGCCATCTCTTGTCGTTTTCACTTTTTAAATTATTTTCAAATACCATGCTTTAAGGATTAAAATGACACCTTAATGAACTTCCCACGATTTCCAGAAGTCAAGTTATGGTCGTCACAGTTGTCAGGGAGTAAAACGTATAACTGAGATAAACACATTCAAATATCAGTAAGCCCTATATTTTCTGTTGATTGTCTTAAAAATATGCAGATTTATTTCACATTTCCTATAATTTTCTTGAAATGAAACTTTGCTGGTATTTTGTAGAAAGCAGAAGGATTGTGAATCTGTCAAAAAATCAATTTAGGCAAATTAAGACCTTGACATGTATTTACCTGTAGCGCAAAATGAAATTTCTGGCATTTACGGCTCATACGGGCTGGACAGCCACATATATAGCTCCCTCTTACTGCCCTTGTTTTATTTACTTTTTAACAATCTCTAGTTGCAAATATACTTTAATCTTACAGTTCAAGGCTAAAAATGTCACTTGTAGTGAACCATTTTGACAAACACAAATTGTTTTTGAATTTATTTTTCTGTTTTTATTTTCCATCATTTATGAGGTCAACAGACCTGCTTTCTTACCACCCTATAGACCATATCTATAATTGACATACTCCCGCCGTTGATGGGGTAAATCAACAGAATCGGATGGGGAGTGGAACTCAGAGCGAGAGCAAGTAGTGTATTTATCATACTTGGCCTCGTTCTGAGTTCCGATTCCCCGTCCGGTTTTGTGGATTTACCCCATCAACGGCGGGAGTATGTCAATTATAGATATGATCTATATGTGACATGATCAAGGGAAAATGTCAGAAAGTTTCAATTTTCATTTTTTAACTGTGCATTATAAATTCTACATTTTACTCTAAACCCCATCAGAATTGGTCATCTGGTTCCAGAGAAATGATCCTTCTGTGACCTTAAAAACAAAGGATTTCTTTTGGGCCTTAATTGCTCTGTAACTCAAAATCAGTATTTCTGACATTCGACTCATTCCCCTTGAGCGTGTCACATGTTTATTTACAGATCAACAATCCCCAGGTATAGATAAATAAATAATGTCATGTATTGTGAACCATTTGGACAAATGTAATTTGTGTTGAAGCTATTTTTATAGCTAAGGACTCAAAAAAGTATGGCCTCACCTAAAAAATATGGAACTCGCAAACATAATTTACAGATTTTGTTAACAAGCTGAAATTTCATTTGACACCCTATTTCTGACAATTGACTGAGAAACATTGAAATTATGAACTTTTAAAACTCGCGAAGTCATTTTGAAAAAGTTGCTTATTTCATTTTTTGCAATGTACAAGCCAGTAATGCAAGACTAAGGATCATTATGAGGTAAGTGAGTTTGTTCACTGAAGTTTGCTGTTTTTCAAAAGCATGAGCTATTCGTAATGGGGTTCTAAGCATCATCCATCAAGATATTAATTTTTTATCTTATTAGTGACAAGAAACGAAAACTTCAGATTGAATTATTAGGTACTAGGGATGGCGCACCATTATTCGTCCTCTAATGTGGTCTGTTCCTTGCGCCATGTCTTTAATGCTAGTAACACCTACCAATTGAATGTTGTTTCTCTCATTTTATGTCGTATCTCATTATTAATAAAAATTAATTAATGAAAAATTAATTTAAAAAAATCAATATCTTGATGGATGATGCGTAGACACCAATGACGCATGCTTTTGAAAGAATGCGTGCTTCAGAAACTAAACTCACTTACCTCATATTGATCCTTAGTCTTAGTGGTGTGATTTACAGCTAAAGGTCAAACTGTAGTTTTATGAGCTATCAAATATTTGGTGCAACAAGTCTTTGTTATCTTATAATCTGATATACAGTTCAAATGTATTTTTATTGATAACTGAGGCTTGGTGATGAAAAATCCATAAACCACAAAATTTTGTTTGATGTCAAATATTTGGTGACTTTCAACACCAAGCATCCGTTATTGATTAGAAGTTGCGTTGGAATTAATGTAATAACAAAGACTTGTTGCACAAAATATTTGATAGCTCAAAGAACTATGAATTGACCCTTAATCTGTGAATTTAATTATTCGTGTGATCCAGGATTTGTGATTATCATTGTTCCGTAAATTTAAAACAGGATTTTGTAATTTCAGTGATCCAGTTTGATGCCAAGTGTTCAAATAAGGCTAAAAATAAAAAATACTTTTGTTGCTCTCCGCGGCCTGGTCAAAATTTTGAAAATCTGGGATTTTTTTTTTTTTTAATCATGCTTTTTATGATTTTGTCTGTTTATGAAATATTTCACCTGTGTGTATTTGATAAAACTGTGTAAAAGTTGTGGTACGCCAGAAATCCAAACAAGCAGCTCCCTTCTGAACTTTTTTACAGCAAAATTTTCACATTCTCCGCGAATTATATTTTCATCAACACAGACCCGCATGCATGGTAGATTGTCGTGTATCACTGTTCATATCCACAAAATCATTTCATAGTTCTTAAAAATATCAATGTCAGAAATTTTCATTTTGTAGAATTTAAAATCTTATTTGATCAAAATTAATACCCAAAAGCTTCAAAAAGCTTTAAAAATATTACAATTTTTCATTATTAGCTTCATCATAAAATTCATTCTATATTCTGAAAACACAATTTGCGAAACCGGAACCGGAAGTAGAAGAACAGAACAAAATAGCTGCATTATGTTGATTAATCTCTTGAAAGAATCTTTGAACATTTTAAAAGAAAAAACTGACGGCATATTCATGTAGAAAATACATGAATATGCTATATTTAATTATATAGATTCTTTTCCCGAATGGTAGACTAGTCCTTAGTTCATGGAAAAAAAAATTAAAAAAATATTTAAAAAAGGCCGGCCTGCCGGGTGTCCAAATTTTTCTCTTGGGAGGGCAACACAACTATTTTTTATTTTTGGCCTAAGGTCTTGCCTACTATACCATCATCTGGTACCATTGATGTTTTTGATTTTTACCCCACTCTTTTATAGAAACATTATTTATACTCAAATACTCTTATTTGAAAACCTATCATGTTATCATTAACATTCTTGTCATCTTTACAATCTTCATTTTTTGATTTTCTTTGCAGACTAACAATCTTCAGTTATGCAAGCCTTTGATCCGTGCTATCGAAAGTTCTAAAATCAACGACAAATTTAGCATATCACAACGAGTCACGTACAGGTACTACACAGGCAGGAAAGCCATGTTTGACAATGACTTCAAAAGCGGTAAGTATGATAATGCATGTTGCATAACTTCTACCAATGATTTCTACATGTCTGCAGATGAGTTAAATTTATGTTTTTCTGATCAGTTTTGTAACGAATATCAAGTTTCATCATTGTGTTAAGTTCATTGGTAAGAGACAGTTGAAAAGAATGGGTATAGTAGAAGATATACAGCTTGTCCTAATATTAATGCAACAAGCAATTAAAAAATAGATGCCAAAAGATTACATCATAGTAATATATGTTTTCTAAAAGTAGAGCAATAACTCTACGACATGGTTTTTGTCCTGTTTCATTTTACTACTCCAGTCCAAAGATATGAACTTGAAGAATTTAAAAAAGCCCTTTAAATCTACTTTGGTCTGATTTGTAAGTTTACACTTCCAGCTAAAAAATGCAAACTTGAAATTAAGAGAATTCTGCAACCAATTAGAGCACAATCAATCCAACCAATCTTACCTCACCTGTACCTAACATTAAGTGATATTTCAAGTTAATTTTTAACTTAAATAGGTCAAAATTTTCAATTAAAATACAGATCTTCCTGATATTCTCATATTCCTTGAATCTGTTTCTTCTGGTGCGACAATCAGGTAGTTAAGGATACAATTTCTACCAAAAAGGGGATTCTAATGAAATATTATGTCAACCAATAATAAGCCTTTATTCGAAACCACTGAAGAAAACTGGAGACAAAGGAGTTTAAGAACTCAAGTAAGTTAGTGATTCATCTTGCCCGTCAATGGGAAGCAACTGGTTGACTAAACCAGAGGCAACAACCTGCTTAATATCAGCAGATCATCATTGAGTTGAGTCCTTGAAATGGGTTCAACATGTTCAAGGGATATTTCTACTAATCATGTGATGTTTTTAGCACTTTCCATTCAACATGTTCCCAATGATGTCACCAGAGGTGAATCTTTACAGATTAAATAACAAATCAGACTCATCAAGATTTTTCGGATCTTTACAAAATGTACAATAACTTTTGATTCAGAGATCCAAATTATTTAAAAAAAAAAGTGAAAATGACAAGAGGCTGCATTTATGGCTGGTTTGAGATGAACGGTCACATATTCTACTGATAACAGAATAAATGTAAAGCCCCGGGGGGGGGGGGGGGGGGGGGGGGGGGGGGGGGGGGTGTCTCAGATTAAAACCTAACGGGTATGTGCAGACCTCAGCTGCAAATCAAGGGCATTCAGTGTAGGATTTCGCTTCAAATAGGGGGTCATTCAGTGCGAGAATAAACAATTGCAGGTCTTTGAGTGTGAAAATGGATGATTGGCCTTACATTTTGCACTTAAATCCACGGCTCCAAGCAGAAATCCGTCTGCTGAAATAAGGATAGGCCTATCTGTTGTGGATTGTGAAGAAGGAAAGAATTACGATCAGGACAGAAAATAGGGAGTCATTAAGTGTAACACTTGGAGAAAATGGGGTATTGGGTGTTGAGAGTGTGAAAAAAATGGGGTCATTAAGTGTCAGCTTAAGGGGGTCTATTGGTCTGCAGTTGCTATCCACCGACATATGGGAGTGCCCCCCTCCCCCGGTAAAGCACTTTGATGGGAGGTGTTTATCTTGTAAAAAGCGTTATATATGCTCCTGTATTAATAATTTTTATTTATGTAAAAAGTTCAATTCCTCAATTCCTGGACATGGAATTGACTTGGGATTGTTAAATGTCAGTTTGAATTGCTTTATCGATCCCATTTTCGTTACTGTTTCTCCTTGTTGTTTCTTTCTTCGTAGCGGAGGAATATTTGATGTTTGCATTCCAGAGGTGTCATAGGTCAAGTCGAAATAACAAAAGGTTAATATTAATAT
>JXSR01S018989.1:9931-21874 GCA_000969725.1 Ophiothrix spiculata | reverse complement strand
AAATTTGATCCTTTTTGGATCAAAAAGGAGTGTATTTGATCCGAAAAGGATCAACTTTGAGGAGCATTTTGGATCAAATTTGATCCCAAAAAGGGTAAGCTCAAATTTGATACTTTATGGGATCAATTTGATCCTTTCTTTTTAAGAGTGTACATGCATACGCTTCCTTTTCCCCCGGTTCTGTTGGTGTATTTAATATTATAAGCCCTCTATATTGAATAGGTCATTAGGCTTTTCCTACAGATGTGTTTCCGAAATTCCTATTACATCAAATTCACAGTCAACAGGTTTAATAATTTCTTGGAATGAATTTAAGACCGAATTAGACTGAACTTGAAATATTTACTCTTTAAGATATACAAAGACGGATTAATGCAACTACTAATTACGGGCTATAAACGTCTGTTCCCGTTCGCTATGTATACTCGTCAAGGTGCCATCTAAATTCTGACAGGCTTTAACGGCACTTGAATATGTCACTCTGGCAGCATGGTCGAAATAGTAACAAAAAATGCCGAACTGTTCCCAGTTTGGTTGGCACTTAACTATATCAAAATGACATAACACAATTTCAAGTTAACCTACAGTTAAAAAAAGATATACGAAATGTTCCCCTGTAAAGATGTAATTGGTCCGAGGAACTATAAATATTAAATTTCCTTGAATTGGACAGACTTCGTAAATCTTAGATTAAAGGGGGAACGTTACGGGAAACTTTGTTTTTTTGGAGAAAGGGGCGTAAATTAGGATGAATACCCTGTACAATCACATAGCTTACGATAAATTGTCCGTTGTTGGATGCCTTTTTGTAAACTTGTCCGTTATGTTAAGCCTTTCTATCAAATTCCCTGGAAAATATGCTGCTGGGGAAATGACATTTGAACGCGATTGCGTTTATCTCAATTATCAATTTTACTCCCTGAACAATTTGACAGACTATAACTAAAAATAAATAACTTTACTTTTGGTTATCGAGTGAAGTTAAATGAGGTGTAATTTTAATCCTTATAACTTGGTCTTTGGAAATATTTAAATCACATGAAAATGACAGGAGGCTGCATTTACGGCTGTTTTTGGGATGGACGGTCACACATTTAACCACATTATATTTGGAAATCAATAATCAATAAAAAAAAATTCTCATTTGCAGCTTCTTTTTGGGAAATCAAATTTTATTACTTCAAAAATACCCCCCTCCCTCTTTTAAAGGAGCTCAGTCCGATAACTTTTGTGAAACTTTCTGAAACTTTCTTACTTTTGCTCATATTTTTTCTCATTATCAATGTTGTGCCTGAAACATGTTACAAGTTTCGGAGAAATGCATGACAATTTTGTATAATCATTCCCTCCGCTTTGAAATGCAAAACTGCTCATAAAATCAAAACGATTGGAATGATTCAATTGAAATTTTCTAACCTTATCCCTCTTGCGTGGTTTATTTTATTTAAAATTAAGCCAAATTTACCAAAAAGACGCAATTCTGCTTTATTTTAAAGGCATTATTGCAGAAGAGCAGTGCCTCGTGATGGTTCATTCGCACAAGAAACCTACGGGTCAACAGAGCAATAATTAGAGTAAAGTTGTTGGTGTTTTTGTTTTGATCCTGGGATGTAGATCTGTAGATTCTTGGAATATACATCCATGTAGATTGCGTGGATGTACTTTAAAATCTCGATATAGTGCCCCTTTTCCCAGTTGCCAGTTTGTGCCATATTTTATATGATTTAAAAGATATGAAATTGATTGCCTGTGTCTGATATTTAACGAATGTTACTTTCATTTTAACATCTGATTAGTGATGTAGACCTGTTGGTATTGTGGTAAGAGACACGTTTATGAGCAAAACATGAGGTGCACTATATCGAGATTTTAAAGTATATCCTCGAAGATTCTTGGGATGTACATTAAGCACATCCAACGTCTCACCACATCTCATCATAGAGTCGCAACCTCCACATTCCAAGCTCTCGTGTACCTTTATCCCATTGTCAAATGAGGGATGAAACTATTAAAAGATTGCTTTGAAATAAATCTGCTCGGCTATGCTCCCCTTTTGTTAACTTACAACATTCCTGTCTTTGTAGAAGTACATCCAGTTTTTCTGGTGCCCAATTTCTTCGATTTGTCAGTGATGTAATATCGTCTGTAAACCAAGTATCTGCGTCTTCGAAATTTGTTCCACACAGTCCACGTCGAAAGTTTTGTTGTGCGATTACTCGTTGGCAAAAGCAGCGCTCCCTTCTGGGAGTCGACCACCGCAGCTTTCCAGAGAAGTTATCAAATTTTTCCTCAAAAATACAAACATGCGCTTTTACAACCAAACAAGGAACTGAAAAGATTGAAAAAAACAGTAATTAATGATACATCTAATTTACAATAAACTTCCTTTGAAATGTAAACCACCAAATCTACAGTTTGATATAATTCCTCTTAAGGCCTCAGCACACGGGGACATTTTATGACATATTCTTGAAATTAATAAAGTTACGGTCATACTGTTGCAAGCCTATATTCTACACAGTATCGTGGTAGACATGTTTTTGTCTGAGAAAATTGCAGATGATCTCTCTTAAATTGGCTATTTATATTGAAGTAAGATGTCTTTTCCTAACTCCAATGTTTTATTCACGGACAGTTTCTGTCAGGAGGATTTATCCCATGAAAAGAACAAAGATAAGTAAACAATTACTGTGAATAATCTGGGCTAGTTTCTTTAATTAGATGACTTTTTCGGTGTGTCTGAACGATGCTTTTGTTAATACTCACCGAACAGTAAAGCGGTTATCTGTAGTAAGTGAAGTAACACGTTCATAATTAAACGAGCAAATCCTTTATGCAAGAAAAACTCCATAAAAACTTAAAACGCACAGTAAATCTGCCATTGTCTGATATTGGTTATCTAAATATAACTACCAGCAACAGGAGTTAACCTGTTACCATGGTTACCTTTTAAGTAGCCTACTGAGTCTATTTGAAACACTAAAACACTTTACAGCCCAAGATGATTATTCCTTCGATGTGCTTTTTAATTTATGTTTTATCTTTGCTATTTCATAGAAATTTATTTCAAATTAATTATTTTTATCTAATTAGAATCCATTAGCATGTCTGCTCTGACTGTGAGAAACCATTAATACGAAGCTACATTTGAGAGCAACACTTAATGGGTGTTTTATCCTTTTAGATATGATTTTAACCTAACGTTAACCCAAAGCTTTGATCCAGTCTTGAAAAACACAACTTTCACAAGTGTTATGTTAACATGCATTGTTCAAAACCATATTGTAGACCAATGCTTAAGTCTTGAAAACGCTTTTTGATTTTTTTCTTTTAGTGGTTGATATGGTAATCGAGCTAAACCTCTGATTAAAAATTTGAACAAATGTGACACAAAACGATAGACACTACATGTACCAATGTAGTGGTGCTTTTTTATGTCTTGCTTATAGAAACACTAATTATTACTCGATAATTAAAATTGACTTACGGCTATTAGGATCAGCGTCAATATTATATAAGAGATTATCGCCCGTCGATAATTTCTCACATCATACCTCCACTTCATATAATAATTATTGTAATTTCATAAGAAGTGTGCAAGGTAATTTGTAAATACACGATATCTTGCGAATAAATGGTCTTATACGTGTTGGTAGAAATGATTAAAAGAGGTTTAAAACTTTGCAACAACACTTACTCCTCAGTGATACCAATTGCCGTCATCATATGTCTTTTAGACGGAATTATTATTTTAAATATAAAATATCAAAAACGTTTGTCATTTAAAAAAAAAATCCTTTCGACTTAAAAATAAGTCTCAGGATTTTAGAGAGTGTTTTTATCTATAGCTCCACACATAATTAAATACTCACCAATTAATATTATAAGTAAAACTGTGATTACAAATGATACATTCATAGTCCAATAGAAATAGCACTCGTAGTAAAGTAATTCAGATCAATTCAATTTTTACCAAATTTGGGCTACATTCTATTGAACATCTACATAAGCAGCAACAATATCACATAATTATTGTATTCCTGCTAATTTCTTAATAGAGCACTTAACCTTTGGATGATTACAAAATCTATGATCAACTCCAGCAAAAAGGATATTGCAGATACAACGCCCCTGGGGTACTTAGCATGAAGATGGATGCGAGTCATTTTATGCTTGACATATCGTCACACTGTGTCCCTGCATTGTGCCACTACGGACAAGACGAATTACTTGGTTTTATAAATTTCTCCTTTCTTTGTTGTAAAGTTGGTATTCACATGGAATATAATTTTCACAAAATTTTAAATGGATATATTTTGACAAAATCATTTCAACAAATGTGCATAAAATGATAATAAAGAGTCAATACTCAGGGAAAAATATTTTTTGGTACAAATTGGATTTTAAATTCTGTGATTTTAAATAGATGGGATTCTTTTTCCTTTGAAAAGGCTGCTTTCCTTGCGTAGCACTGACAGAGGCATAGACCCGACCAGAAAAACGCCAGAAAAGGTTTGAGCACCCACATCCCCAGCATATCACTAATAATACTGAAATAATTGTTATCAGGCAATTCTTGATTTCAACCATCCTATGATTGCTTCAAAACACCTAGGGAGTTATTGATGTACTTTGAATATCATTTACTCTCTGGTATTGCTTTATTCTATATATTTAACTTTTGTTATTTCACACGAGCGTTTTTCAAATTAACCCCTTTTATTCGTTTACCTTCACACTTTGAACGACCGTGTAATTGAGTCAATTATTTATTGTACGTCTTTGCTACAATTAACTGATTCATGTACCTGAAGCATTGAAGGCGTTACTTTTTTTATTAAAGAGACAAGTTAATAAATACACACGAATACATGGCTTGAAATCTAAATATTAATACTGTATGTTTAAGCGCATCCACCAACTATATTATTAAATTTATCCACATCCTTAAACACATCTAAATATACATACCCACAATCACTCCTACAACTCTCTTCAAAAAGCAGTTACAAACACTCATCCATAGCATATTTCATAAGTTATATCGAACCTAAAACGATTAATCATAATAGAATGCCATGTTTTCCTTTAATAATCTGTACTTATATGCCGCTCTTTTTCCTTTCCTTTAAAACAGGTGAATGAAATCAACAGTCAGGAAGTAGCTCTGACCCGCCATTTTTGTCACCCCAATGTGATCCATTTGTTTGGAATAGTAGATGAAGCACCTAACGCGTTTATCATTATGGAGCTAGCATCAGGAGGATCTCTTGATAGATACTTAAGGTATGGACACTACTGCGATGATTTCGTAATGATACATATCGACCCTGAAAGTTTCCCAAAATATACATTTTATTGCTGCATCTTTGCTCTTTCATACATTATATAAATCATGCTATTCGTTGAAAACTGTGACAAATTGATACACAAAATGTAAACTGACTTTCTGTCACGCTTGTTTCTGAAAAACTACCACACGGCAGAAAAGGCAATTTCTTCATGTAGTAAGCAAATGAACCTGGCTATTGTTTGCATGGTAGCTTCTGCTTGTTTTGGTTGATTCCAGACAAGAAAAATGTATTAGTCCAAGCGAAAGGTTGTGTATATGTATTAAGGTAATTGTTAGGGCTAAATCTTTTGCTAGTTTGCTAGTCTATCTATTGCTTTTGTCTCAATGTTTTTTGCTTTAATACTAGCAATCGCTACTTTTAAGAATTCGGCCTATCGTCTTAACGACACAGTAGAAAAGTTGCCAACTATAGTTCGAACTAAAAAGATTATCCTTTTCAAGTATACATGATCACATCCTATTACAGTGTATTAAGTCAAAGCTTGTTCTCACTTTTGATAAAAAGAGCAATCAAAATACGTAGTTTTTATACATAAAGAGATACAATAATGATATTTTGTTCTAAGTTCAGAATCATTATCCTGGCAGCAAGTGCTTACTTCATGCCAAATATAAATATTTTGGGATGTTGAAAAGGATAATGAGAGAAATCAGAAAAATGTATAAAATTTATTCTTCTGTACTTTAGATCACTTGAAGACGACCTTGATCAAAAACAGTTGTTGGAATGGATTGAAGAAGCTTGTGCTGCAGTCAATTATCTTCACTGTGAAGGCATAGTTCACAGGGATATTAAATCTCCTAATTATCTTATATCAGGTGAGTCTTATTCAGTATTCCAGCTAAGACCGTATGGCACCCATTGGCGCAAAAGACAGAAAAACATGCGCAACATGTTTCTGAAAATAAATGGAAAAACATTCTTGCTATTTTGAGCCTCTGGATGTGATTGTGTCGCCCATGGTAAAAATTTAGTACAATTCTAATAAAACATTCCTAAGGAGCACACTTGGAACATCATTTCCATTTTAGTACAATTGTCTAAAATTGTACTAAAATTAACTTGTATTAAGTTCTGCTATACTAATGTTCCAAATGTAAATCTCAGGAATGTAGTAGTAGAATTGTACTCGATTTCTTCCTAGAACAAACACTTCTTCAACTTTGTCAAAATTGGTGAAAATTGGCGCAACCTCAAAAATTGGCGCAAGCTCAAAAACCAGAGGAGGTTTTCAGAATATCCCACAATGCATTATTCTGATACACTTAGATATAATAGGCAATAATGGTTTTCTGGACAAGGGGCTCTTAGGGATGTGTTTCTTTTCACAACAGCCCAGTGTTTACCCACATTGCTGACACCTCAAAAACGTCAGAAACCTGTACAGAAGTATACGAGTTGACTAGGATTTGCAGGTATATTGTAAAATGTTGCATTGCATCGTGGGATATAGTGAAAACCTCCTCTGCTCAAAAACCTTAAAGGAAACACTTGTATTATTGATTCGAAATTCTGAATTGCAGAGTTTTTAAACCAGACGCTGACGTTAATTCACCGTTACCTCTGAGTTTAAAGCAACACAAAAGTACTTAATAGCCTCAGACTTATAAATGAATTCATTCAAATAGAAAAAATCAGTCCTTTTGGAGCATATGTATTTTAGGTTCTGCCCAAGATCCAATGACGAACTAATACTTTACTTGTTGTGATCACATATTTCGCAAACTGCACACAGCAAACAAAAACATTGTTATCGATACGACTAATTTACAAAACAAATTACTTCTTTTAAAAAATATTCAATCTATTAGGAGACAAAGTTTTGAAACTGTGTGACTTTGGATTAGCTCGCCATCTGGATTCAACAGTTACTACGACAACAAGAGGTTCCTTACCGTGGATGGCGCCAGAAGTAATGACAGAACACAAAGTGTCTAAACCTGGTGATGTTTACTCCTTGGCAACTGTTATATGGGAGATGTGCACCAGGAAGATTCCATATGAAGGAATGGACTTCTTACAAATTCAGACTCAAGTAAGTGGTCATTGTATCACTTTCACCTTGTTTAGGCTTTCGCCAAGGAAATCCGGGACCTCATTGGTGCAAGGCGAGTGAACTACCGTTACGCCAACCCGCTCACACTGGTCCAATATCAATTTCGTCTAACGTGAATTACACGCCAATTATAAAAGGTTTCAATACTGATTTTATAACGCACCACATTTGATACTTTCTTTTTCAATTATATGTTTCCTCTTGAGATATATGTTTTTATTCTTTTTACTTATTGTTCAATATAATTGTGAATATTTTCATTCATCCAGTAGGTAAAAGAGAAGAAATAATTAATCTAAAACTGGACTCACCGATTACAACTTTAGTGACGTTGCGAAGGCCCAGCGATTGGGTCGCAACGTCACTAAAGTTGAAAACGATGAGTCCAGTTTTAGATTAATTATTTCTTCCAATTTTTCAATATATTACATATATATACTCTTTTCCCCAACAAATCAAGAAAAAACTCAAACGACTTGTCATACCTGATTGCATCTCAGGGTCCTACCCAAACACAAAACTGTATTTCAAATGTTTAATTTTGCAAAGTGTACTCTTTCTACTCGTGTTATTTCAACTTGGTTCTTTTTACCTATTTTTAATTACAATTAAACATGTTGACAAGGAAAAACGAGAAACCATATTTAATGGCTTCTCTCGGTCCTGCTCAAGTATGTGGTATATACTACTCAAACAAAAAGCCGTATATATTTCTAAATATCAAGTATTTTTTCAACTAATATTATTTCAACATTTCCTTCTTTTTTCACATACAAACTAACAGGTTACCAAAGGCAAGCGACATATAATACCTGATCGTTTGTCAAGGCATCTCAAAGTTTTGCTCAAGCAAAGCTGGGATGGAGATAGAAACAAACGTCCAACAATGCCTGAAGTTATGAAGATTGTCAACAGAATGAAGGCTGAAGAAGCAAACACATGTTCACGGTTAAGGGAATCAATTTCGGGTATGGGGCAAAATAGTTCCTTATTTATGTTCCTTACTGTTTCATAACGCTCTGCTTTGCATCGGGTCTCTTGCTCAAGTTACACCAGTTGAAGAATGACTGTTCTGGGTCTTAATGTATCTTTTAATTACATCTTTTTATTATGTTCTACACTCTGAGAAAAAATGGTGCTAAAGGGGTTCTTAACTTGTCCTCTATATGGAACCCTATATGGGTCTATAAGGAACCTAAATGTGTTCTAAAATAGCCGCGTAGCACCTTTTTAGGTTCTGTAATGAACCTTTTTAGGTTCTTCAATTTTTAAGAACCCCTAAATTCTTCATGGTTCCATATAGAGGACAAAAAGGTTCCAAGTTGAACCTTTTGTTCTGAGAGTGTATTACATTCATAATTGATACAAAATAAATAGATACAATGAAGAATTGATTTACTGAAAAGTTAGTGATTACTTGCCGTGGTCGTTTATTTTGTGAAATGGTTTGTTTAACATTGTATTCAACAATAACAACAAAGTAATCTCTCGGGCAGATATCTCCTCGAGAATGTGATCGGTATTTTGTCTCAATGTTATAAAAACATCTCACTCATTTTGTTGAAATCTAATATTATGTTTAATAATCATATACACTGTTAGAAATAAACTCTGCCGTTATAATACCGTTCCAGTATTATATCGTTCAAAAATGAATTTCTTAATCTAATAGTGACAACATTTAATGAAATAATACAAAAAACTATTTCCGTAAATTTAAAGATTCTTCTAAATTTACAGATTATAGAATGACAGTAATTTTTAACAGTGTACTCATGGTTCAAATATTTCTTCTCTTTACTAGGTTCTGAAGCCCACCGCTACTTTCAGCTGGAAATAGGAACCAAAGCTTTGCATGGCGCCCGAGGAATATGCACATACCGAGATACACTAATCGCTGTCGCCAGTCGCAAGAACGGCGCAGTCATTGTTTACGAAGTTACAAACGGAGCTAAATATTTCACCCTCGGCGAAGAAGATCATTACCAATTACGAGACCCTGTGGATGTTACTACAACACCATCTTCCTTTTTGGTTCTGGAAAGTTCTGGAACTATTGTTGAATTTAATTCTGACGGTCGATACATTGGCAAATCACAGTTCAAAGGTGACGGTACCGGAAAGAGCAAACCAGCATATAGCATCGGAACTGGAGGTCACGGCGCAATCGTAGTAGGGGCTGGAAATACTTTATCAAAACTCACTCCCGTTGGAGATCGCCTGACACATGTTTATCAGCTTGAAGTCAAGCCACATTATTTAGATGTTTGTGGCAAACGCGATGAAGCAGCCATTACCGGAGATGGTTACTTAGAAATCATTGACCTCGCAACAGGAAAGGTCAAAGTAAAACGACCCATTCCAATCGTAGCTGGAGTGTGTTATAACGATACTTCAGAATATCTGTACGTGGTACAACGTGTGGATCCGTATGGGCCAGGGATGGTTAACAAACATGATGCGATGCTTGGTGATTTCATCCAGTGTGAGTGTGTAGGATTAGAACGACCAACTGGCGTTACTCTGGCGAATCAATATACACTGGCGGTGGCTGACTGGAGTAGCGTGAAAACGTTCATTCAGTAAAGGAACAGATGAACAAATGACAAACAAAAACGCTGTGAAAACTGCAAAACTTGAAAAAGAAATATCCATGATTAAATGAATTGTGTATAAAATTGTTTCAAAGACTGTCCAATCATGCCCACTGTTGATGATGTACATCACTGTAAAGTGTGATGTACGCCCTCTATCGATTTTTGCTAATAAACGACAGCCCTTAAGATCGGCAGTCACCACTATGGAGGATCTAGAACATAAACCACGTCTCCTGTCTCTATGATTGTAGCCCAAGTAGAGGCCTTTATAACGTTTAAGAACATGGTGTCAGAAGTGGGATCGTCTCCGGAACAATGTTGGATGCTGGAACAGTGCATCGGTTATATATTTCTGCAAACTAGAACTGTCTTCGGACTTTTAGATGCTGAAAAAGTGCATCATTTATAAAATTTCTCAAGATTTATGTGTACAATGAGAAATTGTCATCTCTAAAATTGAGCCTATGTTTTCAATATTATATTCTCATGCCTTCAATTCTATGTTATAAAAAAATGACTTTTGATCGTTTTAAAACATGAAGGTGATGCAAGGCTCTTATAAATCATTTATATAAAACTTTTAAAAATAATGCATTTGGTATTTTGAAGCAAATTTGAAAAAAAAATGCTTTTGAAGACCATATTGTGTTATTTTACTAAATTTTGAATGGACAGTTATCAAATGATAAGGAAGACTGTTAACATCTGGACTGGACTTGAATAGTTGAAGGACTGAAATTTTATATCCCAGCAAATTAAGATCTTTGCTGCTGCTTTTATTTTTTCTCATAAAAGAGAAAGGGTGTTATTTGTGTTTTAACATCATAAAATGTTCAGCACCCTCAACCTTTTTATCATCCCCAAAAAAGAAAAGGTGTTGATGATGTACATCACTGTAAAGTGTGATGTACGCCCTCTATCGATTGTTGCTAATAAACGACAGCCCTTAAGATCGGCAGTCACCACTATGGCGGATCTAGAACATAAACCACGTCTCCTGTCTCTATGATTGTAGCCCAAGTAGAGGCCTTTATAACGTTTAAGAACACCCACTCCCTCATCACCGAAAATTATTTTGTAAAACAAGACTAACAAGTGCAGAAACACTGTTTTACTTTATGTTCAGTAAGAATGATCTGTTAAGAGGGAATAAGGCAATTACGGGTTGCCGATCAAGTATCAATCAAATCCTCTAAACAAATTCAATCGTGTTAAATATAACATTAAAAAATGAAGATTGAACCTTGTAGGTCAGAAGGCTCTTTGACCATGGAGTTCGCACTTTTGAGCACGCTTCCTAAAACAATCAAAACGTTTCAAACCTTTTCACTGTACATTGAAAAAAAAAAAACTTATTCAAAAATACAACTAAATAGTGATACAGAATTTTTTCTGACTCGATGTTACAGCTTCCTCTTTTCAGATTTACGATTTTTGTGCCACTTTTGCCGTGCCATGTATGTATAGTGTATTTTAGTGACGAGGGATAGGATATTTACAGGACTTTTTGGCATTCCAGATTACTCCTCCATACGATATTTTGTTGTGTCATTTGCGGTATCCTGTGATGTTATGGAAATTGGCTGAAGAATGATTGAAGACGCTGTAGCTGGTGGCCTTAATCTTACCTAGGGAGAAAACCCCCATATTTGGGGTAACACTGTAACAGGAAGATATTTAATGTCCCCTATTTAGATAGGCAACATCACTGAGGTGGACACAAAATCAATATGTTGCATGGGATGTTAATGGGGTGTGTTGGGTGGGGTGATAAATGAATTGCAGGGGTCAAATTTCAAAATTGGTCAATTTTTGGTGTTTTTGGCAAAATCCTGAATACAGTCCATGTAACGTTCGGTTACGTTGTTTGTTTTTTCTAAATTACTTAAAAGTAAAACTTCTCGTAGTAGGGGCTGGAAATACTTTATCAAAACTC